>JAPTYQ010000010.1:25362929-25378721 GCA_029814465.1 Ostorhinchus cyanosoma
ACATACATATACACATACATATACACACACACACACACACACACACACACACACACACACATATATATATATATATATATATATATATATATATAAAATTTAAGTTAAACCACCGATCATGGTAAATGTATCAGTATTAAAACAACCTTAATTTCCAACTAACTACCTCATCATTATACTTTAGAAAAGCATCAAAATGATAAGACATGGTTTGAAATGTTTAAATAATTTTTTTTTTCTCTTGGAGAAAAGATCAGCAGTGTACCATTCATATCTAACAGGGATTTTCCATTACGATGAGTCACTTGACTCAGAACATTCACATCCTGCTCCAAATTCATCGCTGACCCTCTCACTTTCATTTCACAGACACAGAAGTCTGTTGTAAAGTTGTATCCCAGTATAGGAGACAGATCACATTACTGCTGCAGATGCTTCCAGAACACCTTGGACTTGTTTTGGCCACCCAAGAGTGTGCGGCAACACAACAGGAAGAGTGGAACGATGTGGAACTGGGGTAAACAAAGTCACAATGCTTTTTGAAACATTATGTTCAAGGGCTTCTCAGTAACGTCTCAGCTGATGAAATGCGTGAACTCAAAAGTGACATTAAAATCAAAAGGCATAAATGTTGGCATTGGTGGTACCTTCATGTGCAACTGAACATCAGATGCACAGTACCTGAAGAGATTTATTTTCATCCCTGAAATCCATTAACGTCATAAACTTTGACGCATTAGTTCCCAAATCCACCAACCTTCAACATTTCTAAGGCATGTGTGATCTTCCTGAAGCTATGTGTACATGTATCGTTCTGCCTGGAAAGCCCCTCGTACAGAAGTCACTTGGCTTTCCTTGGAAACGCCTGCAGGTTGTCAACAAAACAAGCAGCGCCAGACTCAGGTCTAACGGTGCCAGAGAGCAGCTTAGGCTGCTGACTGTCCCAAAGTGAGCATGGTGAGGAGAGGGAATTTCTATAAATATTCAGAGGTGCGAAATAGACTCCCAGAGTGGTCTGGGCCTTCACATGCACACATTTCTTGAGGGAAGGTTGCTGGTGGTACAAGAACAGCCATTCTTCATATTGTGACGTAATGATCACTTAGACAACAACAATTACTTTACAGCAGCACACACAGGTTGATTTATACTGCATCAAATGTGTGGGCTGTAGTGCATGCTCACTTTAACTGCCATTAGGATCATTCCATTCAGGCGTTACCAGCAAGAGAAACATCAAACACTCAAAATACATTTGCAATATATTTTGACCCATATATTTTTAGCCTACAAATATAAAGATGAGGAACATCCATGAAAACAAGCATTCATTCATGTTTTGAGCCTGCATTTTAGAGCTGAACTGTGTTTATGAAAGTAAATGAACCCATGTAAGTATTTATGCAAAGTAAAGCCGCACAAAGCTGAGAAACCAAATTTTGGGGTTATGTTTTTGAAACTAAAAGGAAGAACTCCTCAAAAGCCAAACTGAATGTACATTTTTGAAGTGAACACAGCCAAACCAAAGCCCTGAAAAGTCATTTTGAACCTAAATATGTTTGATTATCTTCTCAAGACCAATGCAACACAAAACCAATCCAAACATATTCTTAAGCCATACAGTCCATAAAAGCAAAGTGTGCAAATGTAAACCCTGACTCTTTCACAGCCAAAGGATATCTATACATGCCAAACTCCTCTGCCCCCCCATATATTATCATCCAACAACCCTTAGGATTCCGTTATAAAGCTTGGAAAGGAGCTAAATTGCATTAGCCAAGTCACTCAAGCTTGTCCACAAAGGTAAGAGTATTCAGGTGGGTTTGAGTGAGTCACCTTAAAGCCTGACCCACCCATCCCCTTCCACAGGCCTTACCTTGGCCACAGGGTCGCGCATGGTTCACATGGTAACTAGAAATCCATGGGTTTCGGAACATGTTTAGGAGGGAGAACAGAAAGATAGCCCGCTACTAGACTCCCCTCTGGCTGCAGCAGTGGTGGTGACAGCAGTGGAGTGGAATGGCAGTGGTGGAGGCGAGGGCAGTTCCCAGTGGGTAGCACGGGTGGGGATGGAGGCGCCGACACGACCACGCACTCACAGACAACATGCACGGCAATGGTAAAGTGGTTCCCCCTGTACACAGCAAACTACAACCTACGCAAACCTGCTGAGAAATGTATGTAATGGTGTGTAAGTAGATGTGTGTGCACGCAAGCTGAGAGAGAGAGAGAGAGAGAGAGAGAGAGAGAGAGAGAGAGAGAGAGAGAGAGAGAGAGAGAGAGAGAGAGAGAGAGACAGCACAGCAGGGTGCTAAAGCAGCTCAGAGGCCTAATCAGATTACAGGCAGAAATTAGCCTTGATGATAAAAACTCTGAAACAGGATTGGAGGAGGGTGCCGGCCAAGGGGGTCTGAGGCTACTGGAAGTCAGATGGTATCCCGGCACTAACACATGTAATTTAGGCATGTGTCAGCAAAGACGGCTCATTGCCATCCATCACAGTAACGTAAACATCCTATGTATGTGTAAAAATTAAAGGTAAAGTGTAAAGCATATTGCTCAGCACAACATGGTAAAAAAAAATATCATGGAGAAATGATAAAAATGTTCATCTCATTCAATACTAATCATTAGAGTTGTCAAAATAAATTATGAAAAATACACGTGAAATCATTATTGCCCTCAAGTAAATTTTTGGTCCTGAGTGTTGTTGTCATGTTGTCACTTTGAACATTTGATAAATCTAGAAGCAGAACAATTCTACATTTAAATATTCATAATTTAATCATACTTTTAGATGTAAAGCACTTTGGTCTTCTTTATGTTGTTGTAAAGTGCTATATAATTAAACTCTGATTGATTGATTGCCTGATTCATATTCTAAGTAAAACATGAAAAAATGCAAAAGTGGTACATAAAACTGTGCATCTTGATAAATGCCATTGCTGTTTCATTGCACAGCCCTGCTCTTGTTGATAAACAGACTTCCTCCTTCCACCCTGGATGAGGTGAGAGTGGCATTAGCAGGAGAACTGCTGTGGAACACACAAATGCAATGTTATTTCTTAATTTCTTCCCACTGGTAGGGTAAAGCAGAACCTTGCCTGAGGGCTGTGAGGCACTGCAGCTGAAATGCACTGTTCCTCCTGTCTGTTTAGCTCTGTGTGTGTTCTGTCACTCACTCCTAAATGCTGTCGGGAAGACAGATACACTGCAAACTGAGACTAGAGCAAAGACTGGAGACTGGGATGCTTCATCTTTATACAGTTATTACACAAATAAGTGATCTGGTGTCCATTTGTGAATCATTCCTCCATTAATATTTAGTGCTAACAGAATGAAAGTCTGGATACCTGACATGTGGGGCTTTGTTTTGGTGTTTGACAGCTAATCTGCCTGCCAAGTTAGAATTTGAGCGTCTGTTTAGGAAATACAATTTTTTTGTTACATGGTTCAGCTTTAGTCATGGTTAATAAGTTACACTAAAAAGACTGCAATATGTTTTACACAAATGCATGTTACTGACTCTCCTTTCCTGGAGTCTCTGTGTTTCATGCCCTAGCAGGTTTTCCTGAATCATCTCTGGACCTGGACCTGGACCTGGATCTGGACCTGCTGCTGTGGTCTTGCTTCTCTTCTGCCTCCATCATCATTATTCATCTTTCCATATAGTTGTGATATTGTTTATCATGTAGGCACACGGATGGCAGAGGTTTCTATTATTGGTACTAACAGCTGCAGTAGTCATATTTCCACTGTTAGTACTAGTATTTGGTTGTTTTTTATTTTGAATATCATCATTTAAAAGCAATTTGGAGTAGTAGTATTAGTAGTTATGGGTATTTGCAGTCACTAGTGTAACAATAGTTTGCTGTGCATCCATGTGATGACACCCCCCCCCCCATTCCTTTAACCCTGTTTTTTTAACCCCAACTGGTCAAAGCAGATGACCATTTTCCAAAGTCCAGCTTTCTACCTGTTACAGGTAGTTTTTCCTGTCACTGTCACCATGTGTTTGCACCTGGAGGATTTTGTTGGTGTCTGTGAACGGCCTTAGAGTCTGGTTTAGATCAACTCTACATGTTAAGCATCATGACATAACATTTGTTATGTGGCGCTATATAAATGAAATGTGATTGATTGACTGGTGGTGGAGTGCAAGGTTATAATAGTTTTGGATTTTTCATTAAACTTTAGTTTTATTTAGTTTTTACTTTTTTGTCTCTAATTCATTTAGTTTTATTTAGGGTTTTTTTTGGCAGATTTGCTAGTTTTTATCAGTTTTCATTTTTTTTCCTAAATGCTTAGTTTTAGTTTTTTCATATCTTTTATCTTTTATCTTATCCTTGTGTTCAAATAAATCCCATACAGGACGCTGCTGCTTTCTCCTTTCTTTAATGTCCATCTTACCAGTTAGAGTGGACAAGAAGTTGACTCTAAACCACAAGTGATGAAAACTGATGGACCGTGAAGTGCTGTGTGGTGCTGCCAGCTAAAATTGCTCGGGCAAAATAAATCGATTTCGTATCAATCCAACATTGACAAAGATGAAAACAAAGGGAATTCTATTCATAATTTTCAAACATTTTAGTTAGTTGTGTAGTTTTCATCATTTCATTAGCTTTAGTTAATGATAACAACCTTGGTGCAGTGGATAACACTGTCACCTCTCAGCAAGTAGGCCCTGGGTTCGATTCCAACCACCAACCTGTCTGTGTGGAGTTTATGTGTTTACGCAGTACTCTGGTTTCCTCCCGCAATCCAAAGATAGGTTGATCTAAATTGCCTGAATGTGGGAGTGATTGGTTGTTTGTTTCTGCATCACCTCTGTGATGAACTGACGACCCGCCCAGGGCGTACCCCGCATCAGTAGCTGTGATAGGCTCCAGCACCCCCTGCTGGAGTCGGGATAAAGAAGATCAATGACTGATTTTATATAAAAATGTTTATATATATATATATAAACATTTTTTTTCTTTACTTCTTTTCACTTTATAGTGGCATTAAGTGGATAATCATAATTTTGTGTCCAACCAAAATGCTTTTCCAGTTTTTTTTGGTCACCTGCAGAGGATTAATGAACTGGAGTGCAGTGGTCATCACTGAATTGTTATATTATTACAGGTCATTGCAGCACACCTTGGGAGGACAGGTTCCCTACATTTTGTTTGTATAGGACATACATCAATATGCAAAAGCAAATACCATTCTGTCGGTCATGTCACAAGGCGTGTAAGAGTAAGTATCAATTTCCTAAACATTTTGGCTGAGATATACAGATAGGTGCAGCTGGAATCCAAGAGATCGTAAAATTTCTGCGTGCAACTTGGATTATGATCCAGTATGGCAGTAACGTTTTTAATGACAGCCTTGACTTTATGCCAGTTCTGCCAGTAAGAAAGTCTTAATTAAGGCATCACATTCAATACAGTAGAGCAGAATTCATAATTCCCCTGTCATACTGTGATCTTTTCTCATTAAACACAAAGCCACTGGTGAGTATATTTGTCAATGTACACATGAATAATAACTGAATATTTATAGATGACAAATACTCATTAGGTAGATTGTTTTGCTTTCTGCAAATTCATCATCTTTTCCCTCTTATTTACAGTCTTACTGTCTTCCACATCACACACTTACATGAAACCATCATTTTCAAGAGTGCTGATAAAATGCCACGAGTTGGCCTGATTTCAGAAGAGACAGCATTATCTGACAAGTGTGTGCTAACAAGCTCGTCTGGTCATCGCTTTAGGAAACGTGAAACAACTTCAGACAAGTATTTATCAGGCCGATAGTTTAAAGGCGTCCTGTACCCATACTCTCACATCATAAACTAAACCCCCTACTACAAACAGCTTTGGATGCTCTAATTAATCTGACCTTCTAGTACAAAAAAAAAAAACAACATAAATACATACATCATTGTTATATTATCCACTGTTTAGTTAAAGCTAACACAGAGGCTGTTAGCTCCATCTCCATTAGTCAAAATACCACAGGCAAAGTAAATAATATAAACCAACTTGAAATGTGGCTCAAATGGCCACAGGGACATAATACCATCAAAACTTCAACTGTAGAGAGTAGAAAGTGATATAAAAGCTCTATGTCCAGACTGAAAAAACAAACAAGCAAAAAAACAAGTTATATTTCAAAGGTACATGACTGTCAGATATTTGTTGTATTTTATTCCTTTGGTCAAAGCATTGTCCAGGCAGGCATTAGTAGCAAAAACCTATCGTAAGTTTAAAGTGAATACATCTGGCTTCAAATATATGTATAGCACAATTGGACAAATAACAACTCTCAGTTTAGTCAGTATGATTCTTGAGGTAAACTGTAATTAAACAGACTTAAATCAAAATGAAGGCACAGATTACATGGTGAAATAGTATAAAAGAAACATTACACTGCTAGGCTGGCTAAAACATTAGTTAATGTCCTCATGTTGGCTCAGCAGAGGAGCTCTAATTTCTTCTTTTCTGAGAAATAGTTGTTGGCTGAATTAAAGAAATATATAGCCAAAATTAAACAGCACTATAAGAAACAAAGAGAACTGACAGAAACTGACTGTTTTAGCTTGGTTTGACGGAAGCTGAGTGGGTTCCTTAACTTTCTTTGCAAAATCTAACTAGTTCAATCTATCTTAAAAAGTGAAAGGGAAGTTAACTTTAAACTCAAAGCGACTTAAATGTAAATTTAAACTGAATGTCTAGTTTAATGTTTGGTGCCACAGAAACATATTTAATCTGGGTTCAGTAAAAACTAGTAAAGCTTAAAAAAAATGGTAAGAAAGGATTTAATGTAATCTTTCTTCACTTTAAAGTTTGGCTTTACAGTAAAAAAGTTTTTAGTATACGTAAAATTGATCAATTTTAATATCAAGATTTCAAAAAGCTGTATTGTGGAAGTGGTTAGAGATAAAGCCATACTGTAAATGAGAAAAATACTGGGTATGACCAAAAGTTTATGATGGGAGTAAATTTACTTGAGTAATTTGCATATTGTAATGTCACAGGGTGGCGGCCATATTGGATTGTGCAACTTTTACTAAAATTGAACTTGAAATATAGTTCCATGGATGTTTTCTTTGTGTTTGTGTTTTTTGTCATCTTATCCTTAAAAGAAATCAACTTCAACATTAGTTGAAAATAAAATGCCATAAGTTTTAATAGCTTTTTAGCCAAACAGCAGAGTAGACAAATCAGTCCTACCTATCAAAACTAAAACTAAACAAGTGGTTCCAGGCACAACAAACCCCGCCCATTTCAAAAGTTTTACCTGATTTCCTATATCTCTTATCATTTCAACACATTTTTGGTGACCTTGACCTTTGACCTACATTCACCAAAATTTAATGGGATCTCTTCTGGACCACCTTGCACCTTTCCTGGAAATTTCATGGAAATTGGTCCAGTAATTTTTGCGTAAAATTGCTAACAAACATACATACAAACAAACATACAAACAAATTGACCTAAAACAAGAACCTCGCCTCTCCCTCTGGGGAATGGGGTCATAAATTTTACTTACTTACTAACTAAACCGAGCCTTTCAAACTGGAATTTCTTCTTCACTTTCAGTAGAAACATGAAACTGAAATAGTGTTAAGATTGAAGGGGCAAATGTCTGTCATCTACTGGTGTGAGGTGGTAACGTGATTTGGCAAATCTATCTGGAGCTATGGTCTGTTTCATTCAGTTATGTTGCTTGTTGTAATATAGCGACTTTGATGCTTAAAGGGTTCAGATATCCTTCATTGTGCCAACAGGGAACTGAGCAATAGTGCTGCCTTACAGCTGCAAAGGTAAACACAAAAAATAGAATTATAATACAGCACCGTAATCTGATCCCAACATCAGTGAGCAGTAAACACAGATGACAGCATAAAAGCACATAAATACATGCATGCTCGAGCACACTGAGCTCCACAGTTCCTCAGGGATCCTACAGAGATGATGACCCACTGTAATCTACCAAAAGTTAACAGTTTGTCTCATGTCATTCTCTTCCACTGGAACCAGTGATTCCTTCTACACATGTACTGGCACAAGAGCTATCAGTGTGATTAAAAAAAAAAAAAAGATTTTATCATACTATAGCTTTTAAATCTAAAATATACACCAAGCTGGTCAAGTGAAATAACTCTACTCCTCAAAGAAAAAAAACTCCATTCACTGTTTTGACAAGACAACCTGAACACTCTATAACAATCCTCACACTCTTCACTCTTCGTCTTTCTTCCTCTTCCTCAGTTTCACACTTACTGGCCTCTTCTATCTGATGCTTTTTCTCACCCCTTTACACACACATATCCCTTCCCTCCCCTCCCCACCTTCCCCAGTCTGCCTCCTCTCCCTGTAGACACCCCTAATAAGGCAACATGTGTTGTGAGTGGCTGCCTTGGGGAGAGGTCACCCTGTCAGCCTGTGTTTACCAGGGGACCGTCTCCACGCCTGTTTTCTTTCCCAGTCCTTCTCCCTTTCATTCCCCCAGATTTGTCATCCTTGTTGTCCATCTTGCTCGTTCTTCTGACCACTCCTACTCGTTCCTTTTAACTCCCACTCATTCCTCACCACCTCCTCTCTTTCCTGAGCTTCTTTATTTTTTTCTTCATAACTTTATGATCACAAAGCTCTCATTTTAGCTCATTATCTTTTTTTTTTTACCAGCCTTTCCACCGACAGTTTCCTTGCCAACCACAACCATCAACAAACATTATAAACCCTCACTTAGACTTTCTTCACTTTATGTATAGTGTCATTTTATGTCATCATTCTTATGAAATAGTTGCAAGTAATGTTAACTAGCATAATGTTAAATGCTAACTTAACATTAAATGAGGATACTTAGCCTATATAATGATAAACAAAGTATTAACATTATATTACCTTACAGATTAGTTTTAGTGGCTTACATTATCTACTAGTCAGCCCAAGACGTAGGTCGTGACATTTCATTCCAATGAAAGTCATAACTAATGTTACATGGTAATGTTAAAAAGGGGGGATTGATGCTTTGACAGGGACCCAACTAAAACTGACTATTTCACAAAGTAAGACGACTTAATTCTTCATGTTGATCATTGTTAGAAGATATTTGATCAGTTAGGCAACTACACAAGTTTATAACATAGACTTATTCATCTTTAGAGAAAGGTCTAATGTCTATCATTAAGGGGATTTAAGAGGATCTAATTGCATATAAATGCTTGGTTTCGAGATGCCTCTCTTCTGTTCTTGCAGGGACTACATTGTACATGGCTACTGTTAGCTTTGAAATTGCATTGGTTAACAATGACTTAACAAAGACACATATGCAAAGACATACATACTGACTCTTAAATTACTTGAATTAGAACTAGATTTTTTCAAATTTGGCACAAATATTCATTTGGACTAAAGGACAAACTGATTAGCATTTGGTGGCTCAAAGTCAAAGGTAAAAGTGGCTGTGACCTCACAAAATACATTTTTGGCCATAGCTCATGCTTCAAGATTAAGATGCAAGGCCAGTGGACACATCGGATTGAACTTTTCTGAACTGAGACAGCTTATTCTGGGTCTTGTGGTCTGGAACATATCTCATAACATAACATGTACACTCAAACCAAACAACCAATAAAACTCAACACCATCAAAAACATGTAAACAACACAAGGTGGTGAAGTAACTGAACAAATCCCAGTGTGACTCAACATCAAAGCATCTCTGTCAAGTAATCAGACCTTGAGCTGCGAAGCTCAGCTTAATATTACACACAGGGTTTAGGCTATAGATGGAGCCTTTCTTTTCCTATGGAGACCAAACCCACATGATCCTTTGTTCCAGCCTTTCTTCTTACAGCCCAGAGCTTTACTAAGCTTAATGTTCTATGTGATGTAAGTTATGAGTGACTAAAGACCGGCCTAAACCCCAGCTCATGCCAGTACTTTCACAAAAAAGTCATCATCTACCAGGCATTGATCATATGACAATTTTTAGCCATGCTGATATGTTCAGTCAAAGTTTGTTTGTTCCAAGTGGCCTGCCTTTTTTGGAGAAACTCTCCTTGTTTAGGTTAACTTGTACAAGTGCAAGCTAATCACACTATTATAAACACACAGGAGAAAAAAACCTGCAAAACAATCCAAACTTTCTCTGTCATACACACAAATAAAAAAGCCTGAGGCAGCAGAGCTGGGACCGTTTTTATACTCCCTGCTTCCTTAAACATTTACTCTGGCATTCCTCTTACACTTTAGATCCAGATCTGCGTGCCTCTCTGCTGCCTTGCATCAATTCTGCCTGACACTCAGCACAGAAATCTGCCTCCTCTGCTCTTATATGGATAACAATGAGCATCGAGCTGTAGTGCAGAGAGAAACACTTTAAAAGTTCTGCATCTCTCAGGCAGAGGCTAAGAAAGGAGGAGGAGAAAACAAAGGAGGAAGGGGCAGGATTTCATGCCAGAAATGGTCATTCTAGGATTTGGCTTTCATTCCTTAAAGGTGCATCATTGAGGAGCATCTTCATATTATGTAACGGGATGTGGCCAGTTACACCTCAGCTCTGTAAAGGGATCTATTTTGCAAAATTTGCTCCTCCGCCTGCACAGAAAATAAACATGGGATAGCAAAAATCATGCACAACATTAACCCTTCATTGCTTTGGCTGTAGTGCATTGTCATATACAATCGAGTTATTCAATGTAGGTTACTTGTGTTTTGGTTCACTTACAGTGGCTGAGCAGATTAAGAAGGAAAGCTGAACATCTTCCTAAAAACTATACTAATGGACCTCTAAGAAAAGAAAGCAGCAGTTTTATGCTGCAAAAGCCGACAAGGATAAAGAGTAGCAACACATATTTCAACTAGAGAAACTATTTTCTGTATTTGTATTCTGCTGTAAACTCAGGGACAACAAATATGCCTAAATGTGCAACCAACAAGTTGTGACACCATGTGTCTATAGTAGAGGAGACGTCATTATTCCATATATACCAGGTGTCTTGCAGTCAAGGTGCATAACCGCCATCTGCCATGTTTGAATATGGATTAGAGCAGTGGTTTCCAACCTTTTTTGGGTCACAACCCCATTTTAACATCACAAATTTCTGGTGACTCCACATTCAAAATAGAGACATTTTTTTAAATAAAATTAATTTGTTTTTGATCATGTAATAGTTTGCTATACTATGTTGCAAATAAACGTTAATTTTAGAGGACATTTAGTCTATATATTATAGACGGAGGCAGAAAAGCCAGGTGTAGATTACTGCAAAAAAGGGAGAATTAGATTTTCCTTGGTCAGGATATGTACAGTCAGTCCAGCTTGGATTTACAAGGAGACAATTAATACTGAACAAACAAGAACTACACTGTGAATTATGAAAGAGCTGCAGCATCTGAAACTGACCACAGTGAACATGTGACTAGAGTTAACATGCTTTCCTGTTAAAAAGCCCAAAACAGAAAAAAGAAACACTGATGCTGATGAGGGAGTTGTTTTTTTTCACCAAGTAATGCAAATGGAAAGAACCCAGATTGAATATTGATATTAATAGGCTCACTGTCTGGCCTACCTTCTACTATTGTGGCCAAAAAACATGCAAGTTTCCAGTTAGGTCCAACATTTCTTTCCTGTGTGCTGGCCTAAATAGTGGAGAGGGTATTAACTCAGGTCTGGTGACAGTAATGACACTAACGATGGATCTCACCCCATGTAAAACAGGGTAGAAGCCTGTTTGGAGCTATTGTTGACCCAGTGTTCCACCCCCAATGTAAATATAAACAGCTCATTTCTAACATAACAAGACATGAACCCAATTTTATCTCATTACAAACAAATGCAAAAATAATTCTGAATCATATTCGATTTCTCCAAGTTCCTCCCAACTTCGCCTGAATCTCACATATCAGATCTTACAGCGTATAAAGAATGTGTCTGCAACATCTGATCTGTGCAGGTTTCTTTACATTGTAGATGAACAGAGTCCTGTGGCATGGGGTCAAGCATGGGGGCAGTCAGTAAACCTGTCTGCTCACTGTGACTGGAGCAGCAGGTGCAGAGTACCAAGCAACTGCTGCACAGCCACACAATCGCACGCACGCTATAAAAACAAAACGGCAGAGAAACGACGCCTGTTCAGTACTGGAACAACACGCTTACCCAACACACACATGCCTCCGCCATACAGCGATAATCTGGAGGGTGGAATGCTAATACCCATGTGGATACTTGAGACAGCACGACGCAACAAGGAGACTTGATTGAGACAGTATGACCAGTCCTCAAAATTATAAAAATTAAAGGTACCACTGAGTTTGACAACAACAACAAGGCTGGCCTCCTCTACTGAATATTCTGAAAAAGAAAAAACCAAACCCCTTAAAAAAATGTTTTTTTGTAATTCAAGACACTTTATTGGCACAAAATACTAGTCGCCAAAGTTTACATCTTTGACTATGTTTAAGTTGAGTAATACGGCAACATCTTATTCTATGAAGATGAGGATACACATTTTTCTAACCAATAAGTGATGGCAACTTAGTTCTAATAATGATGCTGTCCTTAATTTGACTTTCAATATTTTTTTTTTCTCTTTAGAAAAGTCACTTCCCATATTTGCATTTAAGTAAGAAACAAAATCAGGTGGTTGAAATTACACCAGCAATAATAAACACACCAAGAACACAGTAATGTCCTGTCAGAGAGTGACCTTTAATTGATTGCCATTCCAACATTTATTTCAATAGAAAGTAGCTCCTTGTTTTGGATAATCCCTTACGGTCCAAATAAAGTAAAAATGCCAGCCATTTAGGAACACTAATCTGTCAAATTGTCTCTACAATGTCCTGTCAGACAGACTTCGAATACCGTGTTTTGACCCTTCAACTTTGATCTAATATAAAGTATTGAATTTTCATGTTTGATTGCTACTAAGAGACAATTTTCAATTAAATAGTACAACATAATGACAAATTGTTATCTTACATTTCCATTATGCATTATACAATTCGGAATCAATCACACAGTTACATCCCATATGATTAACATGTATTTGTTCTCGTCAAATGTCAATAAATCTAATTTAGTTAACTACTGTGGAAGACAAAACAAAACTTACAATGCTTTAGCTGGAATTGGCACACCCCCCAACAGCATCACAGGTGAAGTCCATTTATCCTCACAAAAAGGTTCAGCCACAAACCCCCAAAGAGGGTCTGACAAGTTCCTTATACAGGGAGAGTCGCTGCTGAGGAGGCAGAAAGCACAGGTGTGAGCAGGTAAACCCAAACAGAGGCTCCAGAGTCATCCACCATGAAGCGGCTCCAACCTCAGCAGCCGACAAATATAGCCTGGTGCTTTCCCACTAGCTCTGTTGCACTGGGCCAAATAAATCAGTCCAGGAACAGCCGAGCAAAGAAGTAAGGGAGAAAGAACGAGAGGGAGGAGAAGAGCGGTGTGCAAGACGAGAGGGATGAAGGCGAGAGCTACCAGAAAAATACACAACAGGGGCCCTACTACAGAAAACTAATTCTCTTATACTAATCCAAAAGTCAACAGTGTGATTCCTAAAGCATCCATCCTTAACCTGTTTTAAGACTCTGGTCTAGCAGTTTAGACTGATCATAAGAGGCGACACAACACTCCCAAAAGGTTTGGGCAGTGCTGGCCAAAATCGGTGCGGTAACCTCATCCCACAGCAACCATGTATGGGCTGAAGAGAGTGGCCTCGATAGAGGGGCATCTGCCATAAATAGCCAGGAAGCGTAGGTCTCTCAGAGCAGGGGGATCGAATCAGCTGTTAAAACTACAATCTAGCAGCAGCGACCCAAGCTGTGCAGCACCGCTGAGGTCCTGCAGCACTCAGCTGCACCAAACTGCACGTCTAAACACAGCATGCTCTAACTGCACAATGGCACAGTGTATTTTCTGCATTTACACTGGAACTGATTTCATTCACTTCACACAGCTGTCGTTTTCATCTTCTTCATTCCTTATTTCCTTAAAGTTTATTGTATGATATTTAATTGCATATTCCAACCAGCTCAATATTATAACTAAATACTAACTTATAAACAAACTGCTTATTTACATGATTAGGACTTTAAACAAATATAACTTTATTATTAAGGAAGCAAGAGGCATGTGTTATGTTGTATAAATGTGAGATGGAGTGGGATTTAATACATTTTCTTCTTCCCACTTCTTTTTGAGCAGTAAATTTTGAGATTATTTTGTTATTACTAGTTTATATGGCAATTACTATATTGTCTTTTGTTCACCTTTATTTATTAATGTATTTGCTTTGATATTAGTTCCTTGGACACATTTTTATGTGTGCAAGGAAAATTTGTTCTTCTGCTCGAAACAAATAAATATCAACCACCATACCCCCATCTACAGTAGATGCAAAAACAAAAAAAACAAACAAAAAAAAAAACATTTGTAAAATTTTAACTACTTTGGAAAAATTGTTCAAATGCTAAAACACACATTTTCCCAAAATGACACCAAATGATTTCCTGTGTCCCAGTCACACAAACCCACAGTCTGTCTGTAGCTGTAAAAGTCAGTGTTTCACTTTTAGACACTTTGTTGGTATATTTCGCAATTTTTCAGACCCCTCTTGAGACTCTTTATCCGAAAAGCCACTAGTAACAAATCTACGGTCTTTTTCTGGTGTTACTGGAGACTCTTGGCAACTCTGACATGAATTACATATTGGGCTCCTAAGTGAACCATACGGTAAAAAAAAAAAAAAACAAACTGAAGAAAATTAAGAGAAAAACTAAACAAACCAACAAATTAATACATAATTAACACTAGAAAAGCACTCGGAGAGCGCAGTCCTCCGCCAAGCGCAACAATTTTTGGCCCCATTTACCACAATGTTAACAAAAATTTCAAAGTGATCCAGAATCCAGGATTTCTTTTGGATCACCCCCAAAAACTAATCGATTCCTCCTTTTGCCATTTCAAACTATCCCTGAAATTTTCATAAAAATCTGTCCATAACTTTTTGAGTTATGTTGCTAACTAACAAACGGACAAACAGACAAACAAACAGACAAACCCCTGCAAAGACATAACCTCCTTGGCGGAGGTAATAAATAACTGGTCCAGAGAGTCTCTTTTGGTTCACTTTAGCTGGCCCCCAAGTTTGGATGAAGGAGAACGGTTGGAATTGGGACATTAAAAAAACAAACATGAATTGACACATTTAGGATGTTTTTATACTCACTTTTTATCTCTAACACAGTGTCGTTCCTCTGTCCCACATTGTTCATTACAATCACATGCATATTTACAATTATGCAAATTAGGTGATGGTGTCATTTAACAACTTCTAATGACTTTTAGGAGAGACAGTGAGGAAACACTGAGTGACATTTGGTCGTGAACTTGTAAAATGCCCCCCCCCCCCCGGCAGTGGCCGCTAAAATATGAACAGATCGTTTGTAAGGGGAGAATTCCTCCACTCATAGTTGCTGACAGTAATCTACCTTAATACTAAATACCACCCCACTATAAATGGAAAAAAAAATTAAAGTGGAAGTTATGTCAGAACTAATTTGTAAACAATATCTGTGTGAGTGGTAAATTGGGGGACAGGGTGAGGAGCGCAGTCACCAGGGGGGAGCTCGGAGTACAGACGCTGCTTCTCCACATCCAGAGGGGTCAGCTAAGGTGGCTCGGGCATCTGTTTCGGATGCCTCCCGGATGCCTCCCTAGGGAGGTGTTCCGGGCATGTCCCGCCGGGAGGAGGCCTCGGGGAAGACCTAGGACACGCTGGAGAGAC
>JAPTYQ010000010.1:25380406-25404365 GCA_029814465.1 Ostorhinchus cyanosoma
TGGATGGATGGATGGATGGATGGATGGATGGATGGATGGATGGATGGATGGATGGATGGATGGATGGATGGAAAAAATATGTGAAAAAAATGAAAGGAGTTTTCTGAGTGTGAATGGTTAGAAAGTGATAAAGTTTTGTGCCGTCATTCTGGGTTCATTTTATAAACTCTCATTAATAAACTACATTTATTCCAAATACATTGATATTTTAGTATTATATTATTTATGTAATATTTTAAACACACAGTGTTTAAAATTAATGAATGCATATATCTATGAAAAAAAACATTTGAATATAACATTAATATAATTTATATATTGTAAATATTGTTTAAAAAAAAAAAAGTATATCATATTGATGTTATTGACTTTGTCTATCTGTGACGCTGCCATTTTTCAGAACTCTTACTATTTAGTCTGATTTTTTTTTTTTTTAATTTCCTCAAACCAATCAAGTTGTAAAATACAAGGTTTAAGGTATACACTTGAATACATTTCATATCGTAGGAACTTCACTTTGGAGAACTTTGTAACTCTTGCAAAAAATAGATGTTCATTTTTTGTCCATCTGTGACCCAGTAGTTTTTGATAATTTTCTTTTAAAACTATTTGAAACTAAATTGTGCCCCTTGAGTATGTTTAAAATGGCATTCAGACCTTTACAATTCTGTGTAAAATTTGTCTAAAACTTGTCTAGTTAAAATGTTATGAATCAAAAAGTAGTGGGCTGTCCATCCATGACACTCTAAGTAGAGGCTCCATTACCACTATCACTGTTTGAAACACATACAGCCTGCAGTAGAAACACAACTAAAGGCATTCCAGATAGTGTTCATCTCCAAAAACGAAAAGAATAAAATGGCAACATGAAAACAAAGTTTAAACTCAATTATTTACAGGGCTATAATATTAAATGACATTTATTGTGCTATATTTTTATATTGCAACAGTTCCATTTATATGGGTGATAGTCAAACCATTACATTGTATCTTACATGTTTGAAGGCTGTATAACAAGACTAAGAAGACATGAACATGAAATAACAAGACAAAAACACAAGAAACTCAGGTTTAGTGATTTATCTGGTTTATCTGATTAAAATTTAATTGAAATAAAGAAAATGAGCGCAATCATAGCTCTTCCTCAACAAGATAGAGAGGACATAAGCTGAGAATGACGTTCATTGTATCTGTGGTTTGAAACTCTTTTTTTAAAGTCACATCATGACAAACACTAACAGCCCTTCCAGAGTTAGAACGATCAAAGCAATTCTGACACTCAAACACTGTGTTTTAAAAAACAAAAAGACATGAAAAATGTTCATCATGATTATACTTATTGTGATATTACATTATGTTTCAAAAAACTCTATCAGCATGTTGTTGCCCAGTCCTACTCTGCTGTAACCTCCCTGGCTCCCTGGTAAGAACCTTTAAACTGAGGAGTAATGTCTTTTCTAAGGAAAGGATTCAAGATTTATAATATGTTCTATGCAAATGTGCACAACATATATATGTGTGGGCAGCATATTCAGATAGGAGAGGCTGGTGAGTGAAAAGAAGCCACTTGATGGTTTTGGTTCTTATCGCTGTTTATTGGTTGTTTGTCTCCATCTTGTGGCCTTTGCTGGATACTACAGGATTAGGGTGACCAGGTCCCAGCAAAGAGGACATTTGTGTGGGATAATGTGGGGCACAAATACAAAAAGTACATTTGTCTCCTCAGATCTGCCTCACATTATAAGCCTTTCCCCTCCTGATGATGCTAAAAATAAAAATATATAAGAACTTACTTTGTATTTATTTTGTCTGTTAAAACTTTGTTATGAAATCCAGTGTCTTAACAAAGAAACAAAGAATTAAATCTTAAATAAGCAGAAATAAACAGCTCATGATATATCACTTTTACCTGATATAACTTGAAAATAGTTCAGTTGCCAAATGAAAATATTGAGAATTTTAAGCTGGACTACAACTCTGATTAAGATCCTAAATTCACCTCTGGTTTCAATCTGAGGTCTTTTTTTCTTAAAAAGTCACTAATACTACTATGCACTTACTGCTTATGTCCATGAACAAACTCCCACTATTCACATGATTGCATTTTGTGTCAACGATTTTCTCAGATTTGGGAAATAGTTGTATATGACACAAGCAATTTGTTTGAAGTCGTGGTACATATTCTGAATCTGTAGGACACAGGGACAAAGAATCCAAGTGCACTGGGACATGTGGTCACCTCTGCAGGACCTGCAGCCCCTTGGCTCTGCTTCTGCCATTGAATATATTCAACTGTTCAAGGAAACTTCATTAATCCAAGAGTTCTATTTGATTGTAACTTTTAGATGTGTTATTAATGTTTTTCATTAACATTCATGTTCATGGTGTTGTTTGTGTCTTACCTTTGTTTGCTGCTTGAACAGAGTGGATCCTTTATTCCATCTTCTGCACAGCTCCAGAATGGAGTGCAGACAGTGGAGGAATGGAATGGAATGGAATGGAATGGAATGGAATGGAGGAGGAGGACAACTGTCACTGGAATGGAGTCAGTGTTCCCCAGGCAGGCTTGACAGGTGTACAGTCATGGCAGATATCTGGTGTATTTAATCTGAAACCAAAGCAACTGTGATGGAGGGACAGCTGGATGTAAATGGCACTGGTGTTAAAGAACAGAGGCATACAATGGACCAAAGTACAACTTAAGTACCACCAAAGTACATCCAAAGTACAACCAAATTACCACCAAAGTACAACCAATACCTACTACACTACAGTACAAGCCCAATCATATATAGACTAATCTATTCAAAAGTCAAACAAAATATATAAAAATTACAAGTCAAGCAAGAAAAAATAAACGATTTGAACCATACTTTACAAATTTTTCTTTTTTTTCTTTTTTCATCGGTATTATTATTTACCTTAGCTTAATCTGCAGTGTTACCGTCCTGGTGGGATTTTAGCTAACTAGCTAACTGTGGTTAGCTAGCTTTGGTTTCAAATGGGGTCTGGTCAACTTTAGCTAACGGACTTTAGCAGGAAGTAACTACTTTTCAGTACTTCCTCAAAAGAAATTTTCATCAAACCTTTTTGAGCACCCTATCACAAGTATTAATAATAAAATAAAATAAAATAAAATAAAATAAAATAAAATAAAATAACATTAAATTAAATTAAAATTAAAATTAAATTAAAATAAACGTTTTAGAACTAGCTATATTGGAAATCATTGTTAAGTTATTAGTCCTTGTGTATTTGTTGCTCAAAAAATTTGCGTTAATTAAAGGTTGAAAAGCTACGTGTAGCAGCTTGTTAGCATACATAAAATGCGTCACTTGTTTAAGCTACAAAATTGTAAATGTAGGTTGAATCGTCTGACATTTCTGTTTTGTTTTGATAAGTGCAGTAGACAGATAGGACAGAAATGTACCAAATACAGTCTGTTTTTTAGGATAATGGCAAGCAGGTTTCTTTCTTTCTTTCTTTCTTTCTTTCTTTCTTTCTTTCTTTCTTTCTTTCTTTCTTTCTTTCTTTCTTTCTTTTTAATGGCAGTGAATTGATAAACTTTGGTCCAGGTGTGCTCACACCCCATCATGTAACGTATTTGGTAACACACATTACATATTATTTTTATTAGCAGTAGTTTTGTCTGTACTTGTCTTTTTGCAGAATACTTTTTAAAATTATACAAGTGATGTAACAAATATTTTACTTTTGTCAAGCTAATTTGTTTAGTTTGTTGTTTTAATTATTGCCTTCTCTTTGTAATTTGGTGATAATTGTGTAAAATATGCTTTTCCACCATGTTCATTAGTGCTGATAGGACATATGTAAAGTACAGAGTACATGAAGGTATTATATTCATCTGTAATCCCTCTACTCTCTCAGGTTGTGCTGGTCTGAAGCCGCTGCCTGTCCCTGGGGCACACCACCCAAAACAGAGCAACTCATGGAAGTTTTTCTGTAAATAAATCCATACGCTATCACACAAGAGTAAGTAATAATCAAACTTCTCATTTTTCTTTTGGAAAAAGCACACTGAGAAAATTGAAGTTTCTCAGGATGGATGCCATCCAAACCTGAAGAGAGCATGCTGGGAGGTTTTTACAAGTTCAGCTCAAGTACAGTCTTTGCCAATACTTTGATCATACAAATGGAGTAGTGTGACAGTCTGGCCCAGTAACTGGGCTCAGATTGCCACTGTGCAAGTGCACATACATGTGTGAAACACGCACATACTTGTGGATACGTGTATAAACATGTTTTCAGTTCTTTAACTGTTTTTATGTTTCGTAAAAAACTCAAGTTTAATTCCAGTTTAGATTGAAAAACAGACGATTCTGACATAATTTTTGTTCCTGCCACTCAGCTTTTTTATGGTGATAATAGACATTTAGAGAGAGAATTTACACATCGTTAACCTCATAGCATGATTCTCTAAGTCATATTGTTGACCAAATTGTGATATCACCATCAATTTAATCAGTAGAGTAAAGTTATGTAGATATCACAATTTGGCCAAAAAAATAATGAATGAAAAATATAACTTAGGCAGTTATGCTATGAGATTAACCACATTTAAAATATAGTGAAAACAAGAAACATACAATTACAATCAGTGTAGATGTTCCTGAATTGATCACAAACACAACTTTCATGCAAAGAGTTTATTTATGAATCAGACTGCAGTATCATACAACAGTAGCACAATCATATGACTATGGATTATGCTCATATTTATAGATACAAAGATAAAGGCATGTTTTAAAAGAAAAAAAATGAATGACTTTTCTTTTAATTTACTCTAAAAATAGCTTTCAAATACTTGGCATAGTTTTGTAAATTAAATTATGAAACATAATGTTTTGCCCACTGGTTATACTATTGGAGTACCAAATGCAAATATACTTTATGAAAAACATTTTTTTTCCTCCTCTCTCTTGCATTTCATGCAAGGAAGAAAAAAAGATGTCAGTGAGTACAAAAAGCACTTAAATCTCATATGAAAATAGAAAATATTACAAGTGTGCATAATTACTTCATGTTGCACATAACCTGCAGTACAAAAAGTCGAATGACACTATGTTCAAGTGTACCTGACATGCCAATTATTTGGGGGCGTATGTACTGAAATAGCTATTTAAATGTCATCAGGGGCAGTTTACACATAAGACTGTGGCAAGGCCTTTCAGTCTTAAAAATGAATTGAAAATGAGATGTGTTAGTAATTATGGGTGTGCCAGCTTGTCCTCCCTGTGATGCTGACGTATGGGCTTTTCTTTGAAACACTGAATCTGATCCTGTAGTTTTTTGTTTTTAAAATTTTATTATTATTGTTTTGGTTTTTTTTATCTTTAACTATGCTTTTAGCTTTGTTTGAAGTTCACAGTTTTGATTCAATGTTCCTACAGATAAAACAGCATGAAGAGCAGAAACTATCCACAATGCTACTCTACCTCTCCAGCTAGAGGGATGGCAGAACAGTAAATAAGTTGTCTTTATAAACCTAGACGGTGTGAAACAGTGCTTAGTACGTATTTGGCATTGCCTGGAGGGTAATGTAATGCACACATAATAAGGCGATATGATACTTCCAAATTTACAAGAAATGTTTAAAATACTGAGACAAACTTCTGAGTTGATCAAATGCTACAACTGTAAATGCTACATAACAGTAAACTGATCTTTTGGAGTGACTAAACAGTGATGGATACCTATAGGTCTGTCGTTGATACATTACACCAATGCAGCACTGCTGTTGTGGAAAACCACATCACTGCATTTTATTTATTTATTTTAGCCAAAATGCATTAAGATTTTAATGACCTTCATTTATTTTAGATGTAATAAACATCCACACTTTTTTAGAAAAAAAAAAAAAAAATACATTTTGGCAAAGATGTGATTTAAACCCAAATGTCTGCATTTTATCCTTTAGTGCAAAAATGTTATTGAGACAGCAGAACCTTTACACAAAAGAACATGTTGCTGAATGACAAAAAATTAAAAAAGGACGAGAAAAAAAAATGAAGGAAAGCAAAAAACAACCCTTCCTGTTACAGTCCCTCATATACTAGTATTTAACTGGTAAATACAGAGAAACTACAGTTGAAATATGAACATCCAATTGTGTGCTGTCTAGAAATGATACAATAGTACTTTCCGATCAATTATTTTTCTTACATTGCTATTGTTCATAGCTACACCATGTTATAAAAGAGTTTATAAGATGTACCTTAAAACTTTAAAAGATTTTAATTTAAATTGCAAATAACATCCACAGCCCCAGTTTTCCTCTAGTGTTACTGTACATGTTGTTAAGTACTGGCTGTGTTCTATGGATGTATCTTCAACTGCTATCATTTTAACTTGAATTGGGATTTACCAGTGGAGGTATGTACTTTTCAAGTACACAATTATATCTGATTTATTACCAACTCAAAAATTGCTCACAACTGCACAGTACTTAGTCAGTTGTTTAAAAGTGACATTTTTCTTTGGATTTCAGCTGTGGTCTTTACATGTACCCATGGTGCATCTCTAGAACTCACGATCTCAATAACAGTTTACATTTACTTTAACTTATTAATGAACTGAAAAGATTTTTGTGGCCAAAGGTCAAGGGCATCAATGGTTGTCCGTTGATTTAATGCAATATCTCAACAGTGGGTTGACAGTCTGTCAAACAATTGGGTGGAAATATTAAAGTCAAGGTCACTACAACCTGAAAAACACATTTTTGGCCATAACGTAACTGAAACAACTGGACAAACACATGAGGATATGAGAATATTCTGACAGAAGTTTTGCTTCTTGTTCTACATTTATCAGCTCATGTAAATGTGGTCATTACTCACCAATATACTAGAGTTTACCATGTGGTTACTGCGTAAATGCTGAATTAGTGGACTGTAAAAGAAAGGGTCACTAAATATCTAATTAAAATGTATTTCTAAATAGGTTTTGAGGAAACCATAACATAACAGTACATGACATAAGTTGGAAGACAACAAAGACAAAAAAAACAACATATACAACACGGATCTTATCTGACACCCGACATAAGGAAATACAGCTGAGATGGAAATAGTTTACCAAATACCACAAGGAGTGTCCGACAACAAATTCTGTTAGCGTATGAAGAAGCATTATCAAAGAGGAAATTATGGCACAATCAGAAAAAAATCTCCATCGCATCAACACCTGCAGTGATGAACCCCATCGCTTGTGGAAAACCAAACCGTGTGATCAAGGCACACCACAGGGCCATCCTACTTCATTTCACTCTCTTAGATTTAAAGCACTAGAAAATTATGTATACTCTCAATATGATACTATACAGACGTATGATATTTTCAGCTTGATAGAAGTGCGGAGAAATAAAATTTCATGGTTAAATACAAAATATCTCTTAAAATATTTAAAATATACTTTATTTTGTACATTATGAAAACTGATTAACAATTTTGATGATAAAAAAAAATAAATATTCCATGAAATGACGTCTCTTTGCGGTACAGATGAATGAACATAGATATATACCGTGAAGTAAAGCACCCACCCCCTATTAAACGCCCAAATACCCTGACACAACTCCATATCCCTGTAATATGATTTGAATGAAATGTTCGCATTAGAACTCCTGACAATGGTTCCTATAGGTAGCTCCACTACACCACTGAGCTGTTTGTACAACAATATTGCTCTACAAATCTTTTTTTTTTCTTTTTTTCCTTTTTTTTGTTCTATATCCATATATCCATCTTAAATGTTTATCAAAGTTGCCGGCCACCACTTAAATTTAGTCTGTGCCTTTTTATTGCTTCCTGAAATTACCTGGAAATGGGAGCTTTACATCTGATTGATCAGGGCACTAACCCAGGATTTTACCTGATCTAATCCAAGAAACACATCTAGTTAAAAAAGGCAACTCTTCCCCCTCCAGCTTGAACCAGCACATTGTAGAATAGGTCATTAATCTATCATGTTATACAGTATAGAAAAGCTCTTCACTGAAGAGCCCTATGGGATTATGTTTACAATGTGTACAAAAGCAATGAGACAGGGCACAATGTTGTTGATTTTTTTTTCTTAAAAAAAGAAAGGCTGATTGATCTAATCTGAAAATTAAAAACAGTTCTTAAGCCAGAGACAGTGTTTTCCAGTCCTCAAACAGCTGTCGCCTCACCACGACAATCAGATAAGCAGTTAATTTTGGTGTAGTTTAAATGCAACAGAAGAGGTTGTGAGACTAACCCTCCTAAGTCTAAGGTAAGTAAAAGAGAATCGCTTACATTCATATCCTTAACAGCTCGCCCGTAAACAAACAAGATTTGTTCATTATGCAAAGAATGCCTTGACTGTATTCACTATGGACATTTCAGAAGTTCTAGTATGCGCGACAGAATTGCATAATGTCTGCCAATGAGAAAAGCATAGGGAGGATACAATAGAAAGGACAAGCCGCTACAAGAAGACTAACTAGTAGAAACCCTAGAAGAGAATGGGCTCGGGGATGGAGGACAGATTGGGAAGGTGGGAAGTTTGTTCCGGGAGACTGCTTAGGAAAGGGTGGGGAAAGGGTTGGAAGTTGCCCTGCAAGTTAAAGGGGGCACCTCCCTTTGGCAGTGGAACAGCACTCTTAGTAATCAACGCAGCGCAGAGGGTGAGGGTGTACACAATGCTCTTGTCGGACAAGAAGGCCATTTCAGTGTCAAGATGAGATGAAGGCATTCTAGTAGGCAGCCAGGTCACAGTGTTGGAGCTAAAAACCTCAGATGGAGATGATGGACGCAGTCTTTCTACTCTGTCTCCACTCCGCTGGGATCATGGGGTTCTTCTAGGACATATAGAAAAAAAAACATTCATTAGAGGGCATTTTCATCCGTAGCAGGTTTTGTCTAATATGTAAGTTATCACAGTTATCTAAGCTGAAGAAGAACCAAACAATGCTTATAAACAGTAGAGGATGGATGAAAATGTGTCACAGTAAAGAAAGCAACAAGCCAAAAAAACAGAACAATAAATAAAATTGTTGAAGGTAAACACCAGGATTAGGTGATGCGTTCAGAAATGTTGGAATATTACAAATCTCCATATCAGATGACATTGGTAATTATTGCAATAGTTGTTAAATTGCTATTCCTCTCAAACCATCCTGTTATTTGTGGTTTTAAACTATAACAGACTCATAACAGATTAAATGAAATGAGAATGTCATAAAGGACACGAGATAAAAATCCAACAGCAGAACTTTTCACAAAACTAGATATGTACATTTCTAAATGCTTCTAATTTTGGGCGACAGTGGTGCAGTGGTTCGCACTGTCACCTCATAGGTCCTGGGTTGGATTCCAATAAGGGGGCTGTTCTTTGTGAGGCTGGGATGTTCTCCCTACGTCTGCATGGCACCTAAGTATGAATGGTTGTCTCTATATGGCATGCCCAGGGTGTGCCCCACCTTGCCCTAGTAGTAGCTGGGATAGGCTCCAGCACCACTGCAACCCTCTCAAATAGTTTTTTTTTAGGAAAATAACAAAACACGATGAATGATTTTTGCATTACGAAAATGTGTTACAAGAATTATAACTATCTTTTTTTTGCCCAGCCCTACTGAAAATTCCCTCAATTCTGACAACAAAGGATAAAGAAATGCCTTGAAGTGGAAGCAGACATTAATAAGATATTGTTTCAGGCATGATTTGACAAACTCTAGGGCACATTATGACTATTGTTACACAGAGACACATAGATTTCAAATGGCCATAAAGTTTTAACTTCCAATTACCATTTTGAATTCTTCTGCCATCAGTAAATTTCATACATATAAATATACGTTATATATTTAATCTCAAAACATCACTATGGTCTGTGAACATGGGCAGAGCAAATACATGACCCATTAAACAAATAACTACAAGAGAGATGCATGTTTTACTTCAGAGAGAAACACAGGGGTGCACATTACTTTGCCAAAAGAAAAGATACCTTGCATCATAATTATGAGCTACTGTACAATAAAAACAGAAATGACTGACATCAAGATCTTGTAAATTATTAGAACAATTAAGTCTAGTAGTCAATAATTGTCATGTGGAAACTGTTGAAGAAAAATGCAGAAAAATGTTCACGTATAATAGTAATATAAAGAATTACTAAAATTATGAGATTTTATCATGTAATTACATTGTGATGTCTTTTTTTTACATGCACTAAGAGCAAGTAAGTCATAATTACAAAGTAAGGTGTTTTCTTTTGGGAATGCAATCAGCTTTTGTAACTTGCAAAGCGTTCGCACACAAATCCACTGTATCCATCTCAAATCTGTAGTTTTCTTACCTGAGTGAGATGACTCCTCCTCAGCTTGCAGCCCTGTCTCCTCAGAGACCTGATGTGAATGGGTGACCTCTTGATCATTTTCATTGTCTGTTTGAGGGGTAAGGAGGACTTGCTCCACTTGCTCACCCTTGCCCTCGCCCCTGCCTTCGCCCTCTGCCTCTGTCTCTGTCTCCCCTTCCCCAGAGTCAGTACTCCTGATGCTCAAGCGTCTCATACGATACATAAAGTCCACCTCCCTCATCCGTGACAGTCGCTCAACTGCCACTCGGCCTGGAGAAATAGCAAGTTTGTTCTGCAGGGCTTCGATTCGAGAGGTGAGGCCCCTGCTTCTCCTCTCACCCTCCAAGCTAAGAGACAGCCTGCGATCGAGGTTTGGGGGTACTGAAAGTGGCAGTCTGTCTGGTGGAAACTCCGGTAACCCTGGGTGGTCTCGTCCCAGATGAGTCTTTAGACCAAGTCTATGCTCTGGGACAGCAAATGGCTTCTTCTCTTGCTCCTGCTTGTTGTCCGTCATTGTACCGTCTTGTCCCTCACACTCTCTTTTCTCTTCAGCTGTCTGTTGATCTGCACTGCCTTCCGATGCTTCTCCTGTAATGGCTTCCTTTCCTTCACATTCCCCTTTTTCCCTCACTCCTTCACTAACACTCTGTTCCTCTGTGACTTGAGAGTCTGTAGGCACGTCAGTCACTAACACTGTGGACGCCCCCTCCTCTGTAGACCCACTCCCTGGTATGCTTTCAGCAGGATTAACTGTACACAATTTGTCCAGGTTTTCTACTTGAGCATTGTCTTTTTTTTCACCCCCACCCACATTTTCCTCTGTCAGTAAATGCTGTTCCAGTGTTTCAGCACACAGGTCAGACCCTGACTTCATGAAGTTTGAGTCATTTGGGTCTGGTGTTTTTGTATCCTCTGCTGGACTTTCTAATGCAGCACATTGTGGTGGACTGCTTTGATTGGCTGAGCTGTCTGAGCTGTTCTCCTCATGAAGTGGAGGCAGTGGGCCCTGTCTCATCTGATTTTCAAGTTCTCTTTTGCAAATAGGGCATTCCTCCTCTGATTCAACACCTAGATCTTGAATAGTCTCATCACCAGGTTTAGACGTCCCTGTAGATGTTTTGTTGACATCTGTTGGGTCTCTAGACTGACGCAAAGCCTGGCATATGTCCTCATAATCAGGAGGACTGGTGAGCGTAGAGGCGTCCTGCATGGGCTGTCTATCTGCCCATGGCACCTCTGCTGCTGTGGTGTGCGTAGTTGGACTGAAGTCACAAAGTGGTGTCTCAATAGGCTCATCCGGCAAGTCTAGTTTTACTGTCCTTCCATCGTTGCTTCGTCTACGTGAAAGATGCGCAACAACCCTGTATTCTCTAAAGCCTGTCTCTCGGGGTGGGACAGGGAGCTCCTCCCTAAGCTGCTTGCTGAAAGTTACTGATTTTGTCGCAGGCCTGGAGAAGGCGCTTTTAACCTCCCTGTATTCTGGATCAACTGACCAACTAACTGCACTACGTCGCAAACTGCTGGGCTTGTTGAGAGGTTCTGACGTCAATCGAATTTTGATACGCTCAGGAATTTGAACAGAACCATTTGGGGCTTTATTGCTGGCAGTGCCTAGCTCCAAGATGTCTTTGTAGGCCTCATTGAGGTCTTCTATGCACTTGTCAACACTGGGCTGTTTGCTGCTCTGCTGCTGTTGATCCTGGACTTCTTTTTTGATGTTCTCCAGCTCTTTCACAGCATCCCATGTTCGCTGGCTGGCTGGTTTAATCACAAATTGGTCAAATGCCTCCTTCCCACTGTTTGCTGCTGGTTTGGTCTCCTCCACATTTCCTGAGGGTGGTACTGCTGGCTGCTGAGCTGTGCTCTTGTTCAGCTGGTTGGAGAAAGTGGCGGTTAGGGAAAAGGCGCTGTTGCTGGACAGTTTTAGGCTCTTCACTCCCTTTATAGGAAAACTGAAGGCAGTGCCCACTACACTGCTGCCATCAGGTGGAACTTCAGTGTTGGGTGCGGCAGGGTCTTGTGCTTCCTTGTCTTCAGGGGCAGGTTTCCGGGCCTCTGGGCTTGTTTGTGTTTCCTGGTCTCGATATTGGTTTGCAGGCCAGGATCCTGACAATTTCAGCTCCTTGTAATGGTTTATCTTAGGTGGTCTACAGGATACTTTTTTAAACATTTTGCTGCTTGCTCTGCTGCTTGTTTTGCTGCTTGCTATGCTACCAGTTAGTGCTTGCAGCTCAGCCTCAGCTGAAGATGTGCTTTGGAGACTTTGGTTTGTTAAATGGCCAGTTTTGTTGTTACTAGGACTATCCGCCGGGTCTGGTGACTTCTCATTGTTGTTATTCTGATCACGAATTGTACCTGTGAGTTGCGGAGTTACAGGAACAGACACCAAACAAAAAATTGTCTCACTAAGTCTCTTTTTTAAATTCTTGGATTTGTCTTTCTCAGGTGGTTCAGGTTGTTCCACCTTTTTTACTTCTGTCACAATTTCAGAGACACCCTGGTCAACCGACTTACATGGGGGAGGGGGTGGTTTACCCAGAATTGAAGAGGGAAAAAACTGACTACGATTTTGTTCTGGACCTGCACTTTCACTTTTTCTGATTCCCCTGTTGCTCCATCGAATACTACCGTCGTTGTCATTGAGAGCTGTTTTGCGGTTGTCAGTATTAAGAGCTGGCCCCTGTTGGGGAGGAAAGGCACTATCAAGTGTAGATTGTCCTAAAGTCTTAACGGAAGGAATCTCTTTGTTGACGTTTCGGATCTTGTCTGAGTCAGTGAGAGAATTTCCGCTAGGCCCTCCTGAGGTTTGTTTCACTCTTGGGTCTTCAGTGGGTAGTTGACGGACATGACTTGGTTGTTCTTCATGTCCAGAATGCACCTGTTTCCGGTAGGACGCACCACGATCTCCATAATGTTCCAGCCATGAAGTACTTGTCTGTCTGGAAAACCACCTTCCAGGATCTGACATAGGCATCTGCAAAGCTTCTGCTCTCCATCTTAAATTTGCCATTTCATTCCGGTTAATTGAAACTGTTCTAGGGGGTGGAGGTCTTTTATAAGATGGGGGTGGGATGTAGCCTGGAGGCTCCATTCCAGTGATGGCAGAGTGTTGTGCGAAATAGTCTTGTCTCTCACTCCTAGTATAATAGATAGACCTGTCTTTTTGTTTGGCACCCTGGTCTATAGCGAGCATTTCTGCGCTACCCCTTGTCTGCTGGTGAATCTCATATGACGGAGGCTTTAAAGGCCTGCTGAACCTGGGCTTTGGTAAAAGTGCAACATGGCTGCTTGGCCCGGCATTCCTGCCCCATCGGTCCCTGCCAAGAGCACCGCTGTAGACATACCTACTATAAGGCCCAGAGAAGACAGTACTGCTTATCCTTTGTCTATCAGGTAGGCTTGGCCTGGATGGAATAAGCTCTCTACAGTCATTTCCATCAGGTGACAAAACTCGGGGAAGAGACTGAGACTTTGCTTTAGTTCTAGGGTGAAAAAATCCCTCAGGTGTCCTCAGACGGTACTGGTCCTGAGCCCACCTCTCCCCATCCCCATCTGACAATTGTCTGCCCAGGCCCACAGCGGGCCTCCACTCCTCTGTACCAAGGCTCTGGCACTTCCTCTCCCCAGTTACCCTTAACTGACCAGGGGCTGAATCAGGGTCCCGCAGCCATGAAATGTCCTCCCATAGCTGCTGCGCTTGTCTCTCAGCCCTGTGTTCTTCTGCTGTTAATAGGGCCTGTGGCCTCCATGCCGTAGCAGAGGCCCTCAGCTCCCTGCCATCAGCATAGTCCAGAAGGATGCTGAAGTCCTGTCCTCTCCTCCGCCAATAGGAAACATCCCTCTCATCATGGCTCAGTGGTTCTGAGTAAGTTAAACTAGGAACATCATAGAACCTGTAAATGAAGAAAGGCGTATTGTTACTAAGACATTTACCCTTAAACAAATGAGAATCACATTAAGTTATGGTATCTGTCAGGTATGACTTTTTTTTTTTTTACAGTCATGAAAAGCAGAGCTAGCAATTCTAATCAATACACTTGTTTCAGATTCAGTGAATATCAACTCAGTATTCACCAGCTAACTGTTCTGTGTGTGTGCTGAAAAAAAAATATGTTTGTACACAACACAGGTTTTGGCTCATACACGCAAGACTAATCCAGGCTGGAATACGCCTCCCTGTTGCTGACTGGCTGGAATCCAGTTAGCGTGTAATACCACCGACTGCCATTAGATGCTGGCAATTCAAATTGGATGATTAGATCTTATTTGCTTTTTTTGGACTCTCTAAAAAGTGTACTTGTGTTGATTTTGTAAAAATATTGTGAAACGATGTGATGTCTGCCATGTGGGCGATGATTGTCAGACATCTTCCTCACCTTCTGAGTTGGGCTGAGCTCTCTACTAGAGTAGTTATGATTAATAAGCTGTACTAAACATTTTTTCAAGAGACTTGATTATGCAACTATTTATTGACGTTTACTTCTGCATAATTGGAGAGCTATTAGCACAGCCTAGGCACAGTAGGTAATCTTGTTACTAATTAGCCAGATGACCTCCTAATTAATGTACTTATAGATTACACCAACTTTAAACATTATTTTTTTCTAACATACCTGTATGTGTTACCATTTAGTAAGTAACAAACATTTCTAGATGGTTTTTAAAATAGTTCTTAGTTTGCATTGTGGTCACCCCCATTACCCCTCATGTTTTCTTCAGATCCCCCAAGTGGTCTAAATATACGGATGAATATAATGCAAACTTGAAGCTTTGATACAAGGAGAGGGATGTGTTGAATATCAAGATTTGCATGCCTTTAATTTTCAACTCACAAAAACACTGTTTTGTGTCTGAAAAATATTAATTAATTAATTAACACCTTGACAGAAATAAATATTTCCATTTTAAATCAGGAGTAAAACTTCTGAATTTTAAGTGTAGAAACTGATTAAATGTTTTTAAATAAAAATATCGCATTAAATGTGGGATGATGAGTAACAATAAAGTAAAACAAAAAACAAACAAAAAGAAAAATGATCATGATCTATTACATGATTAGAAGAAATAAGCATAGCAACACTTACTCTGTCCTTTGGAAATGTTGTCATTTTAAGTCTGTAATCTTATACAGTATCCTGCTTGTGCAGTATCCTGCTCCTGTCAATCATATGTTTTGGCTTTGGCAATATTGGTTTTACAACACTACTTAATTGAGTAGAGCCAGCACATGAGACAGAAGTGCTTAAGTCAGCTGCTTCCTTGAAGACGCCTTGAAACTGTGATGCCACTGCAATATGATCTACATATTAAATTGTGCTGACCTTATCTTGGAAGTTGGTCGTCTGGACGGTGGCTGTAGCTCTTAAAGAAAGTCTAAGGAAAAAAATCCATTACCTGATCTGACATAAAATCACGTGTACCGCCTTCTCTTCTGTGTAATTGATCACATAATTCAATTAGCAAGATGTAACCTTTTTGGAAATACAGCACGACCTTCTCATAAATTATAAACTTATAAAACTCTGCTTCAGTGTGTCAGAATAAAACATGTAGTTTAGCTTGGGGTACACTGATCAAAAGAGATCCCTTTTGATTGTTGCTAGGGAGAATAGCTCAGAGATTCCTGTAATTTTTGCTAAAACTAACATCAAATGGCAACTGCATGGTGAGCAACTGTAGGCACGTTCATAACAGTGGTTCCACTTTAGAGTGATAAAACACTGCTGCCTGGAGATAATTTTAGTAATGGTTAATTTTCAGCTCTTAGGTGGATGATATATCTGGAATATATGTTGCACTGCCAAAACAATTATCTCAAAAACCACACAGTTACAAATTAAGCATAAAATATAAAATCCTTGCTTCTCTGCATTCTCTGCAAGATTACATAAAATAGACAAAACAAATTCAGCAGGATTGGTAGTAGTAGAATAGTAGGATTTGTTAATAGTAACACATATTTTAAATGAAAAATATCCATGTTATTACATTTACATTTTTAAATTCAACAATACTACATTCCTGGTAGTATTGTTGCTGTAACATATAGAGAAGCCATCTTAATACTGCTGAATATTCCCAGAGCAGTAGTCGGTTATTTCTAATTGAATGATGCATGTATATTGTAATCTTTACTGGAATAGAAATGTAACCACTGAAATAAAATAAATCAATTACCTTATCGGGGTAGATTTATGAAACAGCCAGATAAGGACAGTGTTTTGCAGATTGCAGTTCCATAACACTAATCATTAGAAATATAATGATAAAAATATATCACAGACATTCTACAGTACAATTATGCAAAATATCAAAAAAAAAAAACAAGAATTCAATATTGAGATGAAATAATGTGATCACTTTAAAGAGAGACATTTCATATCTGCACTGCACAAAACCACTGGTAGTCACTTGACTCATTCATTTAAGCAGCAATGTCAATGGATCATCCTCAGCAGCATATGCTACTGTATGGCTGAGGGGAGCCGCGCTGTGCACACTTGCCCAGCAACATGCTTACATCACAGAGCACGTGCTGGGCGTCATTCAGTGTGCCAGTGTTTACAGTGGAGTGATTACACGCCTGTCTTGAGGCATGTTCAGTCCTCCTCAGTTTGCTTACTGTCTAGTGCTGCTGTTTACATCTGCCTTGCCTGGTGGAGGCTGCAAGATGATACCGGTGCATGGGTGGGCTCCACAGAGACATAAGCCACCTCTCTGCACAGGCATGTAAACAACTCCAACGAGTCCAAAGGCACCTTTCATAATTCCTCATATCCCAGCATAAGATGTGTCAGTGGTGCTGCTGCAGCCACAGTGTTCTGCAGCTCTGAAAGGAGGGGAAAGGAAAGAGGAGGAAGGAAAAAAACCCTACGCAGTGCAGACTCAGTTTTGCATGCAATACCAAAGGGCCCCAGTGAGAAGGGGGGAAAAAGAAGAACGTAAAGGGTGTGGGGATTGCAAAAGACATGGAAAAAAAAAAAACCCCACTCACCCACTATCTGTAGCAAGAGAATCACCCAAGGGCTGAGCGTCACCTAGGATACCGATGCCGGCTTCTTTTCTCCTTTGGTTCCTTTCTCCGCTCTCGTTGTCTATGGCGGGGTAGCCCTTCACCAGTGCCTGCCTGCTACCATAGATGCCTGTGATAGATGCCCCCCGGTCCGCCTCATACCCGTTCAGTGTCCCCCGGCCAGCCCTGTTGTCCACAAGTTCACGCTGGCAGTCAGCAGGACGCTTGTCGTAAGGCGTGGCAGACGGAGGGCCGCTCTTGGGCAATTTATATCCATGCGAAATGAGGAGGTCCTCCACACTGTACATTGTGGTGTCTCTCTCACTTCTGGGCAGGAGGGCAAAGGTGGGTGTGTTGCCTTATGCGCAGTGCTGCTGGTGGAAGCTGGTGCACGGTTGCTCAGCAGAGGCCATCACTGAAGGGAGCACAAGGGAGGGGAAAAGGAAACGTGTGAAAAGGATTATTTGTGCATGCATCTACGATGAAGATGTGTCATGGTCAACACATTAGCTGATGTTAGAAGACAGGGTTTGTTCGCATATGTTCACATTCCCTCTCAAGGTTTTCTCATATATTACTTTTACATCATGGACTATACAGAACACTTGGTGAATGGGGAAGGCCTGTGTACAGGGAAGAATCTGATGTGAAGATACACATCCTTATACGAGGATTACTACAACTTAAATTGTGATGTATTACTATATATTGATATCTATTCTATATATTTGAATCTCACTTTAATTTATTTGTTGTAGTTTAAACAACATATCACCCTATGCATAAAATCTAAGTAAAAAAGTTTGATTTTTATGTCATTAAAATAGTGTACATTTGCATTTATTACAGCCCCTGTAACATTAAACGCTACTATTTAGTTACAACATAAAATGACCCAAGAGATGGGTTTCTGTCCAGCTGTGTTTATTTGTTTATTGAATTCTTCATACTTGGAACATGTGGAAAAGTTGATGTACCAATAAAAGGTCATTGCAAATAAGCTCTATTAATTGAATAATTCTGTTTGGATAATTCTGTCTGCATGAGTAAACTGAAACCAGTGTTGAGTTATTTAATACAAGAAACATATGCAAACACCATAATAGATTGAAATGGCAAAAAATGGTATATATCATGAGCTGCACAAATAAATGTTACACAACAGTTTTTACAAACTATTGACAAGTTTGAAACAACGTTTATGATCCAGAGCAGTTCGGAAGCAGATTCAAGGCTCGTCAAAGTGGATACATTTGCCATGTCCTCAGTCAACAACTCAACCAGGTAGTATGGGATTGGATGGAGTACTACATATAACTGGCAAACTTTTAAACCATGATGATGATGATGATGATGACAAACCATTTCTCAATAGTGTCAAAACAGTGCTTGGTTGATTGAACCGATTGCCTCAAAATTTGTTACAGTTTTGTCTTTGAATGTCAGGTACAAATATTGCCTGTTAAGTATTAATTCAAAATGGATGCAGTATTTTTGAGAATGGATGCAGTATCAAAAAGTATGATATTATGATATTCAGGTGTAAAAAATTTTTCTTAGACTCATAATTGATATAGTCGACCAGTGTTAAAGTACATCAATTTGAAATAATAAATATGAAATATCTTAAGCCAATTGCAAGACTCATCCTACAACATACACAGGAAACAATGTAAAAGCACCGATCACATTAAAAACGTTAGAACTTTGTATATTTGTATAACAGCTTTATTAGAGTACTACAGTATGTCCATCAGTAAATCATTGCATCTGTATCATGACTTATATTTATACTTCCAGGTTCTTGCCAATACACAGCCGCGCCCGTCTTGTACACAAATATGACTTATTTAGAAGTATGTTGTGTAAAGGTGCATTCCGCTCCTTTTAAAAACCTTATCTATTTTCACTCCCGTTGATACTATTTAACTCTGTAAAGCCTGAACCATTAAATCATTGACAGAAAATTCCAGTTCTTTGAAACTGGAGCCTTTATTGCTCCTTCTGAACAACCCAAATAACTTTTTTTCAAATATCAATTTCCATGTAGGAATTTCAATTTTGTATCATATTTGATTCATTGGGTCTTAATGCTCAAATATTATTTTTGAACAAAAAAAACCCCATAATATAACACAACACAAACATGCTTAACAAATCAGTAATTCCTTTTCAAAACTGGTAAAGTTCTTCCTCTTTCCTCATTAATGACAGTCTTGTAGTGTCACTAAAGACCTCTGGTGAATGAATCCCTCCCCCTGATGGATGATCCATGTATTGCATGTGTCTAATTGTATACATCAGGTTTTTCAAGAAAAAGAATATCACACTGATCATGTAGAGCGCTTCAAAAGTCATGTATCAAATCTGATACGTTTGGTGTTACAGGGATAATGAGGTCCTAGTTCATGCTGGTACAAGAACAAGAGCAACTCTTTGTGTGTTACATATAATAAAATGCCTCAATCTTAAATTAAGCTAATTGGTTATATTATATTAATAACCATATGTTCTCTGAGCCCTGAGACAAAGGGAAAATGGACTCTTCAGTATAATCTACACTGCCCACTTTCTCTGTGCTGTGTGTCAGCATTCACTGTGAAAGGCCATTAGTTGCCGGTATTTCTTCTATGGTAATGGTGTCAGGAAAAATATCATTGATTACATGTTATTTAAGTAATTCAGTTCCTGATTTATAACACCCAGTTCAAAGTTGAAGTCTAACATGCAGTGTTAACAAAAGATACTAGATGATGTGTAACTGAAAAAAAAATGCAGAGTTTAGACTGAAAAAAGCAAGTTAAAAATAGGTTAAGAAACAAAAGAGACAAAATCAAATGGGATTTTTAAAAGTTTTTTTTTTTTTTTTTTTTTACTTCAGTGTGAAGAGCCTCAGTTGTTTATGAGTTCATGTGTGTGTTCATGTGCGAGTGTGAATTCAAAAGCAGCCCTGCCTGTCTGATATATTAATTAGTGGCTATAACAGTCTGTCCTGCCTGGAGATGACAGCGAATGGCTTATAAAACAGTAACGCCGTGATCAAAGGCTTTGCACACATTAGCGTTTTGGCTAATCATGTTTGTGCTTGAATACTGGCCCGCTATTCATGTCCCATAAAAAAAGGTGTCAGTTAAATGATAAGCACATTGTTGAATCCAAAAGTAAGCATCGGAACAGGCTTCGTGCATACCATGTCTGGTACTTTAACAAAGAGACGCCATGATCATAGCAAACATTTATTTATAAGAAAATGCAAAGCTCCCTGTCTACTTTTTAAAAAAATATATAGATCTTTGTATAAAAATGTAAATGTAGAAGAAGTTAGTAATAGTAACTGAGTAGAGCCAGTGACTCCACTTTCACCATACAGTCGTAGTTGTAAGTATGTTCAGTGTATGGATTTTATCAACAATAATGAAGAGTAATCATAAAGGTCCAGTGTATTTAAGGGACTGAGGTGGATTCAATCCCAGAAATGTAATATTATATTCAGAATTATCATATATGATCATGGTATATAATCACACAACAATGAGAACAGGTTTGTTTTTGCACCTTTAGAATAACTTTATGTCTACAGAGGAACCAGACTGCATCTCCATGTTTCTACCAGGTTTCTTTTTTTGTGTCATAATAGTCATCCAGTATGAAAGTGCTTTACCATCACCTACTGTGTTGGAGTGGGAACCAAAGATTTTTGAAAAATCCCAGAATGGAGAAAAAAAAAACAGTTGGCTTTAAAGAAGGACTTGTGGAAGTTCTGCAGTCACTGTAGGGAACGGTGAGTCAGGTTTCAATGGGTTGTAGTCTGTCTTTTCACCACTAGATGTCGCCATGTTAGCGCGCACTGAAGCTTCAAGATGTTTAGTAATATTTTTTATTTCTTTTAATGTCAACATGTGAATTCATACCACTAATAAGTATTCATTTATACAGTGTCAGACTACAGTAAAAATCACCTCACGGTAGGTATTGTGCGCTTATCCATGACCTAATACATCCTATTTCTGTGTTCTAAAGATACATCTCTGTTGTTCATAATCTATTAAAAGTACTTCACTACAGACCAATATCATTGCTTTAGGTAATATTCTCTTCATTATGCTAAACCTGGACAATGCCGTTCATGTCAATCCTTAATAAGATACATATACTAAGTCAATATCTCCAAAACAAATAGGCTCAACCGTTTACTCGCATTTAAATAAGATTTGCCAAAATGACAATTATCATGTACATCTATTTTTCATTAAAAGGGACTCAAAGGGATCTAGTCACAGAAATTGAATATTATATTCAGAACGATATTTTTATTGATGTATAATGACACAAAATTTAGAATTGTTTTGTTTTAGTTTGCTTAGAATGAGTCGATTACATCCATGTCTACATCAGAGAGAACCGACTTTGGGCTAAAAACCACAGAGACTGAAGGGGAACTGGAAAATACTGTTCTGTAGAAATAAATAAATACATAATTTTTTGTTTTTTCATTTGTTGACATTAATAGACTTTTAAGATGATAGTCATCCCCCATTCATGTTTATGAACACATCAAAGTATAAACTGCCAATCGTTATTTATTCATTGGTTTATTTAACAGGGACACTGCACATTGATTCACATGGATGTAAACGCCTCAGAGTTTCCCTAATAGCTATTTTTCATCTGTAGTCCCTGGACAGATGTTTAATTGTCACCCTAAAAGGTATGTCATATAACTTATGTGATCCAGATGTACATTTTTGGTCACAAAGCTTAAATAGAATAGACATTAATCAACAAAAACATTAACAGTAATGGGATTTTTTAATGGGATTTTGTAAAACTATTCATATTTTATTACATTTACACTGGCTTACATTAAACTCTTTGTTCCTCACTGATGTAAACTAATAAAAACAATAAATATACATATTCATTATTTATACAAGCTATGCATTAACTGTATTATAGGCTTGTGCATAATTTTGAATCTAGATTTTAATGTATACATTTGCTGTATATACATATTTCCAGTAATATTAAATTACTTTATACTAAGTTGCAACTTTCAAGGTTCAGTGTTTGATATTTAGTGTTGAAGTTGTAGGTCGTTAAATAAATGACTACGCCGTCACCCTCCCCTATGGTGGCCAAAACTTTAAAGCCCCTCACTATAGTTTTGTTCATTCTGGTGAGGTTCACTCTGATAGTTGATGACAGAAACGAAAAAAATAAAAAAAATGAGATGATACAGATTTATTCCAAGCAACTATAAAAACATGGTGAACTCCAAGAACAGGGACATGCTCCCCCTGTGCATATAAACAACTCATTCTAAGGTAAAAAAAAAACAAAAAACATAAGAGGTTCCATTTTCATGCAATTATGCACCAATGAAAACACAACTATTAGTATTATATTCCATGTCTGCAGGTTGATCCATCTAAATCTCACACTCTGGACCCATTAAAAAAGACTTACTAATAAATTAGACCACTGTACAACTGTTCATACCTCGAGAGTACAATTAATATATAGTAGTCTGTTGTAAAAAGGATTTATTCTTTGAAATGGATTGTAAAAAATGCATCCTCCTTTCTTGACCTTAAGGTGACCTTAACATTTCTTACTCCATAACTTTGTCCACTGTGCAGCTGGAAGTTGCCTCGGGTCTGGGAGCTTATTTCACACCATACAATTTACTGTAACACTTCAGACCAGCCTATAGCCTGGAGATAATAATTAATACTATCCAGATGTATACGGCTCAGCAGAAAATCTCCACTTTAAGACCACACTGTGTCTGTGCATCCATATTTTCAAGGACAACACATGTGAAAATGGATTAGCTAATTTGTAAATGTCATTGTAACTCACTTCAGCACACAAACTTAAACAGAAAATCCGCCAAAAATTAGTATTCGACAATCAGCATTTCAGTAGAAGTCCAACTATCTGTGGCTCTTCAAGTGGAGATAGTAAATAACTAGTAAATTCAGCAAAAAAAAAGCCTCCTGAATTATCCAAATTCATACACATCATGACCAGTAACAACATTTGAAAAGTGTCCTCCTTGCCTTAACACAGAGTTTTTATCACAACGAACAGGCACACACTGCCCCTTTTTTTTTTTTTTTTGACAAGGTCACAGCTTCAAATGATTGCAGTGAGAATGAGGCAAGTGAGTGTTTTACATAGCAACAACAAAACTCCTGTTATGAATAATTACAACACAATTGAATGCACATTATTGATGTACCGAGGAATACAATAGTTGTGTCCTTTTGTGTGTCATAAGAATAAGGTCAGGTGTTACAAAAACTGATGAGACGACAAAATTGCACTATTAAACAGTTGCGCCCATTCCTTCTGATCGATTCTGATGCACGGAGGTTTGTTGGAGAGGTTTTCTTTTGCAGCTTGGAAACCAGTTCAGGTTGGGTTGTTGAGTGTTTATTTTATTATTTTACTTTAAAAACATAATGTGGGGTTTTTTTTTCTGGCCACTACCCACCCAACTTGCTTCCTACCCAGAGATGAAGAAGAACCCCTCAACACACACACACACACACACACACACACACACACACACACACACACACACACACACACACACACACACAC
>JAPTYQ010000010.1:25440860-25463329 GCA_029814465.1 Ostorhinchus cyanosoma
TTCTGGACCACCTCGCACCTTTCCTGAAAATGTCATGGAAATTGGTCCAGTAGTTTTTGCGTAAAGTTGCTGACAAAAAAACAGACAAACAAAAAAACGAACCAAAAACCAAACCCTGACCGCCCCTTTGGGGGCGGGGTAACAAACTAATGCTAGACTAGGACTGTAGCATTTACTACTGTATACAAATATTCTACAAGAATTGACTTCCATTTTGGCAAATCGCCTTCTAGCTTCCAGTATGAGTCTGTTCAGACCAGGACGTTCGCTGGTACTGGTCTGGTTGGCAGAGGCAGAAGCTACAACTACAAGGATGAAATTCTCCATTTTAAAAAGACTGATTTCACTAAATGTCTGTTTTCCTCTGTCATCATAACATCATGTTGCCTTAAAAGCACACGCAGAGACAATGGGGAGATTGAAGAGCACTCAAACAATGTGCATCTAAACTCCAGATGCCCTGGAAGGGGACTTTCATTTTCTAATGGGTACTTTTAAACGGTAACCCTTCTGTAAAACAGTAGCGGTTTTACTGTAATATCAGACTATTGAATGCATTTGCAAGATTCATTTTAATGCTTATCATTGATCACTGGGACCTCTCTTCCCTCCATTCAGGACATTTCATCAAAGCGCTGCTTATCCTGAGCCAGCAACATACCCAGAGACCCCCCCCACCCCCACCCCCCCCCACCACAGACTGTTTTCCCTGCTGGCCTCTGGAAAGAGGTTCTGCAGCATCTGGTGCAGGACCACCAGGTTCTGCAACAGCCCCCCCCCCAGCCATCAGGCTGCTGAACACTGATCCCTGCTGAACGCTGCGGTAGAATGGTGTATATTTTGATAAGTGCCATATTTTACTCCTGCTGCACTTTCTCTTTTTAATCACTGTTGTATTTTCTTCCTGCTCCTTTGCACACATGTACATGCATTTCTAATAACTGTATAGTAGTATTTTATCATTATTTATCTATTTAACTTAGTACTTTACATTAGATTCTTATCCTGAGCCTAAATGCAACAAAATGTAGTTCTGTATACACTTTGTGCAAACCTGAATGACAATAAAGTTTGTCTTATTTCCACTGTTTGTAGTCAGACATTAGAAACACAGGCTGGATGCAACATTGTGGTCAGATTAAAAAGCAATATGTAAATAACTGGAATTAATTTCAAACTACAAACCTCTGTTTCACTCACTGTATTAAAAATCTACAATAAACCATTTGTACATGTCACAGAATTAACACCAGCTTACTGGGACTATTTACAGTGAGTACCATGCATTCATTCAATGCATGTTTTGTTTTTTTTAGCAGCACAAATTTTTCCCATCGCCCACATCTTTATTTCATCACTTCATATGCAAAACAAGCTATTGCATTCCCACGAAGCCATTTTGACTCGCATTCTGTGCTTATTTTATGAGGATTTTTCCACACAAAACCAGTCCACATTCATCATCCTATAATGTATACTTAGTGAATATTATATTAATACAGAGCAACAGGAAGGGTTATTTAGCTATTTATGGATTTATGTTCCCATCATTCCACAAGCATACAAGTTTCATTATTTTCGTACCTGTGGCCTCCACCATTCCCTCCAGGATGACCACGATTTCGAAGTCCTCCTTCTCCAGCTGGGCCTGGGACATGTCCCAGAAGGGCGAATGTGCGTCGATCTCATGGGATATCACCAAAGGAGACACCAGGAAGAGACGATCATCCCCCGTCTCAAAGCCCACACTGATGTCGGTCTGGTCCAGAGGTATGAACTCACCTGGAGACACAAGGAGTGAATGTCAGAGTGTCTTTGTAATCAGGTACAGCAGACGGATGTTTAAGCTCTACTAGTGGAACAGAGGTACTGGTTTTATACTGATGTACAAGTAGGTGAACAAGTTAAAGCAGGGGGGTCGTTTTAGTGCACGATCTCATCCAATCTCAACTGGACCAGTAAAATAATTACACAAGAACCTATAAATTATGAATGAAGTCAACTCCAGATTTTTCTCTTTGGTTTAGAGTGAAAAAAGTAAAATCACTTTAGGAAAATGTTTACATCAACAAACATTTTTTTTCTTTAAAAAACTGATTAACATGAACAACCTGAAATTTATTAAGAATTAAGTTTAACAATATTCTAGTGCTGCGGCGATTGTCGACTTAGTCGACGTAATCCACCATGAAAATTAGTTGAAGGCCATTTTTTTTGTCCATGTGTTGTTTTATTATTGACCGCCTTTTTATTTATTTATTTTTTTCATACTGTTAAAATTTCCCTTATTTTTCTTCAGACATTTAATTTTGTTCATGTTATTCACATTTTTAGATGTAAAGGTTTTCATCATGTCATTTTACTTTTTGTCACTGTTATTATTTTCCTGGTTTGGCCCATTTGAGCTCACATTGGGCTGAATGTGGCCCTGCTCTGGAGGCTCAGGGAGGTAAAGGTAGGCTACATCCTGGACTCAAACAAAGACGCACAACCAGTCCCACCTATGCTTGATTGACATTGACCAGTTTATCTATGAATGTACGTGTCTTTAGACGGTGGAAGGAAGCTGGTGAGAACCAACTTGGACACATATAGAACATGCAACTCCATAAACAAAGGCATTCATATTAGAGGATGTAACCCCATACTGATATTTTATCTCACCTCGATTATACAGTAGTGGAAAAAAATATTAGACCACCCTTTGTTTTCTTTAATTTCTTGTTCATTTTAATGCCTGGTTCAACTAAAGGTACATTTGTTTGGACAAATATAATAATAACACAAACAGCTCATAGTAGTTGAATTTCAGAGCTGATATTTATCCGTTGAACATGTTTTCTTGATAATAACCAAAATCACTTCAGTTCTTCAATCAATATTTCTGTCATTGTACAGATAAAAACAGTGCTTTTATTTATTCCATGTTTTCTTTTCTGTCTGTTTTAGTCACATGATCCTCACAGGAGTTGGGAATGGATTGCATAACCATTGTTTTTGATGACTTCTGATGGTCTAATAATTTTTTCCGTGACTGTATAAACAAGAGAAGTAGAAAGTGTGGCGGTTGTAGCTGCAGATAGGAATCCATGCTACGAATGACTCTTACCCTCCTGAGTCTGTTTGGACTTGATGAGCTTGGCCCTCATGTTGGCCCCCACTATGTGGGAGCTGCGCAGGTCGCCCACCCTGAACATTAGGCAGAGCTTGTCATCTCTCAGGGAGATCACTGCGTTTTTGGAGAACACCAGCGTCTCAGCTCTTTTGTTGGGCTGCGAGATCTTCACAAACATGCAGCCCACCTGGACAGACACACAGACAGGATGGAGCGATAACGACAGGAGATAAAGCTGCTGCTCCAAACTAAAACGGGGGAAAAAGGCCTCAATATTTTCAATAGCAGCAGTATAATTGAAAAATGACTGGCATCTCTTGTTGTTCAGTAGTCATAATTAACATGAACAACTCAGTGATCCTCATGTGCACAGCAGAGCTGGGACGTGTTCATTGTGAGTGAATAAAAAATAGATGAGGCTTGTTTACTTTTTCAATAGAGCTTACTATTTCAACATTAAAATAGCAGTGACACTGGTATTAACCTCAGACTCCATCATGTTTTAATATGCAGAGTAAAACAACCCACATTTCTGTCTTTTGTTAATATGGCATGTTTCCAGTTTGTAAACATGCATAATTCTTACTTGGCTGTTGCTCTGTGCCTTCATTGTCATCAAAACACTACTTACTTCTTGTGGAAAAATTGAGCTCCATCAGCACTTTAAAGAGGAAATGTTCTTCAGGAAGCATAATACCAGCACTGAACTAGTGCCGGTGCTTATAGATAGCAATTATTTCCTCCTCTGAGGCTGAAGAAAAATGTGTATATTCATTTTTTGCTGGATTCAGCCAAACTGACAGATACCTCGGTGGGTCAAACATTATTTGCAGACTCTTTTCTGTTTTTCACCTATTTAGCCGCCTGTCAAACAGGTGAGGTCTGCTAAAATGGATTAGAAGATAGGAATGTTTTTCAGTCCGTCAGTATTCTGTGCTTTTCTTTAGCCTGACCTACTTGTTACTCAGGCCATTGCTCATTCATTGTGCATCTGTTCCAAGGTTTTTATATTTATGGAACTGCTGAGAATAATCATTGCCTACATTTCAACTGATGTTCCAATCACTTAAGTTCAACCGTTCATACAACATCCACTGCTGCAAAAATAAGGCAAGTGTCAAAACCTGCAATTCTTCAACTTGACCACATGTAGCTTCACAAGAGAAATAACTGTGTTTACAGCATGGAACAAAACATTTATGGAGGTACATTTTTATATAACTCACCTGTTTAAATTGTAAAGTTATGCATAATTCAGTGTGTAGCTGTTTTGATTGACAGGTGGCTGCTCTGGATGTCCATTGTCAGACTTGACTGACATTGAATTTTGGATGTTTCTGTTAACTGGATAAAGCATTATTTAGTTTTTCCAGACACACAGCTCTACTGTTGTGTTTAGGCGTTGCACCAGCAAAACTGTCAACAAATACCAATGCTTAATAAGTGTTTTAGCATCACTCAGCTACACTAGATAATTTTAGCATGAATTTAGTTTTGGATTTTAAGAAATTAGCTCGTGGTCTCATGGTTGTTATTAAGGGGCTGGGACGGTTTTCAAAATGAGGCCAAAGTGGGAGTATCTTAAAGTGTAATACTGCTGATGGCCACTAGATGCTCCTCCAAGAAAGCCTGGCTGCCATAGACTTACACGGAACTTTTCTCTAAAAATATTTTTTTCTTTTTCATCTTGGTGTCATTTGTTGTAGAAGTTGAGGCAAGGGGTATTATTTTTTAGTTTGGTTTGTTTCTTTGTTAACCCTTTAGCAGAAAAACTATTGGTTGAATTCATACCAAACTGGCTTTATGATTGAATAGATCTTATTACATTTTGGGAAAAGTAGGTCAGAGTTAAATTTTTAATACATATTTACCCATTTACTTCTAATGGGTGAAATGTGTCTATGCTGTCTTTAAAAAAAATTTTTTTTATGAATTTAAAAAAAAATTCCCATTTACTTACAATGGGCAAAATGTCAAATGTCTATAAAAACATAAATTTTGTTTCAATTTACTTCAGACTTACCACATATATAGAAGCGAATGATCTGCTGACATGAGCACATACATAGACATAAAGGCATCAGCTGGATCGATGACAAAATAAGCTACAATAAATGTGAGGGGCGGGGCTTGTTGTGGCTGGCACCACTTGTTTATTTGTTTATAAGTGATTCGATCCATGTTAATGTCATCTTGGGCTTTGACAGAGCGGTATGACAGCTGTCTCGCAGCTTGAGTCTGACTTTCAGAAACTCTAGATAGACTGTAGTTATGATTAACAGGAAAGAACCTCAAATTACTTTATTAGACAAATGCTGAAGGACATTATGCAGAATTCACTCAGATTAAGCATAACTGTCTATGTTAACTTTTATTAAGTAGCAGAATTTTTGTTTGTGTTGAAGATGACAGTGTTAATGGTGTCATCAGTAAGCTAGCAGCTGTTAGCTCAGTTTTACCCCTCACACTACTCCAGCTCCACTATCTTGTTCAAATATGGACATTTATGTGTCAAAAAATCTAAGCTGGTAATGGCCAAAAGAAAAAATCCAGGCTTTAAAACAGGAATGCACGGACTGCATCCACAGACACTTATGTCCGTCTATGATTAGTGTTATGAGCTCATTATCATTTCAGATGTTGTTGTGCACGACTGATTACCAATGCTTTTGAACATCATCTCCACCCCTCAGCGTTCCAGCAGCCCTGGTCCTTACCATGAAGGCGTTGACCATGGAGCCCAGAATAGCCTGCAGCAGCAGCAGCATGGTGCCCACTGGACACTGGTCTGTGATAACACGGTGGCCGTAGCCAATGGTGGTCTCTGTCTCGATGGAAAAGAGGAAAGCCGAGATGAAGCCGTTGACATTGTTGACGCACGGTGTCCATTTCTCATCCTCCAGATGGTCCAGATCACCTCTTGGGAAGCAATACGGAGGATGTGTGAGAAAGGGAAGGGGGAGGTGACAAAGTGGGTGTTAAGAGGAAAAAATAGACAGAAAGTGAGAAGATTTGTATATTTAGAACAGAGGTGGAGAAATATAGAGATGACGACTCCTCAACTATCCCATTTTATCTCATTCCTGTAATGAGTAAGTAATCCCATTCCTCTTATTTATATACACTATATGATTAACCGATCATTCATTTTTTCTTGATCCAGCAAAAATCAACCTTTTTCATCTTATATTCTCATACATAGTATCTCAATAGTGACTCTATACTTGCAGCAGACTTTTGGCTTGTGCTAAAAGTCTGTAAATTTTCTTTCTGACCCCTCTATACAGGCTAATGTCCCTAAATAACACAGCTCCAGCCGGAGACAAAGAGCTAATTAATGTAAGTGGTGTTAGGTAATTTATATAATCTATGACTTGTATTGGTGACCAAGGAATTCCAGCAACACCGACAGCTTTCTGGCATAACTTAGGATGGCATGTAATCGATTTAAAAAGGTCACGATTTTATGAGATGAGTGTGGATCCAGCAGACACATCTAGTGAAGCGCTAACATGATGAAATACAGTGTAATATTAAAGCTGCTTTATCATCGACTTTTTTTGGCAGAAAAATGAGAATTTTAAGCTTTCGTAGCAGAAATGTACCACAATGCTGATCACTTTCTTGCAGCATTATTGTCCATCTCTGAATTATAAAACTCATGTTTCATCATGATAGTGACATAAAGTGGAAAAGTTCCAGCACAAAAATGTAGAACAAGCAGTCGGACACGGAGCTCACATTCAGCCTAAACCGAACAAACGAACGCCCAGAGTTTAGTTTACAAACACAAAAGAGCCAATCAGCAGAATGCATTGTGTTTTCAAGTACAAATACACAACAAATATCTAATAAATCATGCTCAGAAACACATACAACATATAATTTTCAGGATCAAATGATACTATTCATATTTTATTTTAGCTCAATAATATGAATTCTTTGGCAATGGAGGAGGAGAGCAGTATGAATATGTTTGAGTTTAAGAGGTTATATAAGGAGAGAATAGAGAAGCTTTATACAACATGTAAAGGAATAATTTTACTTATGGATTTTTGGATTTGTTTATTTTCATTGACTATGGTGTAAACTGTTTACTATAACAGCTGGAACAGCAACTTATCTGATGTAAGCAGATGTTTTAAGAAAGGGGCAGGTGTTTAGAGTTTTCTTCATCCTGCTGCTTTCCAGTCATTTACATTGGAATGAATGAATAAATAAATGAATGAATGAATGAATGCATTTTATGGCTGTAGATGTAAATGTAAATCTAAAGAAAATCTGCTGAAAAGACACAGCAAATTTGGTAAAGAGCAGTTATAAACTACAACAGCTCAAATAAAGAATGTGGATAGCAGGATTTGCTCCTTATGTCTGAAAATGAAGTTAGAACAGATTTGGATTATTGCTCATATCTGATAGTATTCAACAAAACGCTAACAGTTAAATAACTCTGAGCACTTCCTACTGTTGTAGAGAGTAAAATACTCACATTTGAGCAAAAATAATCAATACAAAAGCAGATTATGACAAGTTGTTTTTTTTTTTTTTTTAAATATACGTTGTATACTTGTAAGCTCTGGTGCATCACATATTAAAAATATGTTAGTTTTGTATTTACAAAGCAAAACACCTTCCTTTGTAATGGTTCACTATGTACGATATGGACAAGCTCATGCACTTACATGACATTTGTGTTGTAGTCTGAGTTATGATAGAAGATGTTGATGTGGACTAACCACTTTCACCTTCATCTATGCCCAAGATTACAGATTTAGAGTCATTTTTACAGAGGGCTTGAATTGTTCCCCCAGAAAACATTATTATCCTTGCTTCAGATTTCTTTAGGGTTTGTCTTCTGCTCCTCTACAGCAGCAACATTGTTCGGTGTTGGCTACTGTTATCTGGATTCAAATGACATTAACAAATAACAGCTGATGTTGTCCCGTGCTCCACATAAACCAAGCACACACAAATCTATAATTCTTTACCATCAATCGTGTTTTGTATTTGCAAACCAAGATGTGTAATATTTGTGAAATAGGTTTTGCTTCCATAATAAGTTTTGACAGAAACTGAGCTCTGTAAAGTAAATCAACACGGATTTCAGCAGACGAGCATCTGCTCAAAGTGAAAGTAACACAAGTCAATAAATACAGTCACGGAAAAAACATTACAGACCACCCATGTTTTCCTCCATTTTAATGCCTGATCCAACTAAAGGGGCATCTGTTTGGACAAATATAATAACAAACAGCCCATAGTTGAATTTCAGAGCTGATATCTTTCCATTTTCCAGGTTTTCATTATAAAAACCTAAATCACTTCAGTTCCTGTGTCACTGTACTGACAAAAACTGTGCTTTTAGACATTCCATGCTTTTTTTTCTGTCTGTTTTAGTCACATGATCCACACAGGAGTTAATACTTAATTCCATAACCACTGTTTTTGATGGTCTAATCATTTTTTCAGTGACTTTATACCCCTTGCGCTACAGCAGGGGTGTTGAACTCATTTTAGATCAGGGGCCTCATTCAGCCCAATATGATTTCAAGTGACCAGTAAAATAAAAACATAATATCCCATAAATAATGTCAACTCTCAACTGTTCTCTTTCTTTTAGAGTGAAAAGAGTAAAATTACATTATAACAATGTCTACTTCTACAAACTATCCTGTAAAAAAAATGACATTAACCTGAAATTTAGCCAGAAAAATAAGTGCTATTTTAACCCCTTGATAATCTATCCTCAGTTCATCATTTACACATGTGCATTACAACTTACAGCGCACAGTGGATCTACAAATATACCATTTCAGGTTGAACATGGTTGTTCATGTTATTCCCTTTTTTTGTAAATGGATAATTTATCAGTGTAAACATTTTCATCGAATTTTCCTTTTTCTTAAACAATAAAACAAAAAGAAAAACATTGAGCTGTCATTATAGGTTATTATGATAATATTTTACTGGTCTGACCCACGTGAGATTGAATTAAAATGCATTTTGACATCCTTGAACATTAATACCTTCAGTGTAATTTTTGCGTTTCACAAGTTCATCCTACGGGTCAGATTGGACCCCTGGTACCTGGGTTTGGCCCACGGACTGTGTATTTGACCCCCCTGCTCTCCAGCCTTACCTGCAGTAGGCTATGAGGTACCAGATGGCCCCGAAGAACAGCCATGTGACTGCGTAGGCCATGACAAAGACAAAGAGCGAGCAGCGCCAGTTCAGGTCCACCAGTGTGGTAAAGATGTCCGTCAGGTAGCGGTACGTCTCCCGCATGTTGCCGTGCTGCACGTTGCAGCGGCCGTTCTTCTCCACATAGCGCTGCCTCTTACGTCGGGCTCGGGCTGGTAAAGAGACAGAAATATTTAACATAAGACTGGATGGAGGGAGGTGATGAGTCAGACCTGTGCTGATCTGGAAAAGTGAAGCAGATTACGTTGTGGTGTGTGAGATTCACATTAAAGTCTTTCACACCCTCTTAGAAAACTTCAAACAGACATGCCTACTTTTGTAAATGGCTGAAAAGCTGTGCTGTTTGAAGCTCCGTCTTAGTGAAGCTAAGGATGAAAGATGAATGGAGCTGTGAGAAAGATTGGAAGATAAACACTGGAGGATGTCAGGGGACCAAACTGCTTAGAAAGATGCAGCATGGCTCAGAGGAAAGTCGGGCTGGTGAAAAAGGAGGAAGAGAAATGAAAACAGGCAGGGGAGGAAAGGAGTACATATGAGAAATGACAGGACAATATCATCAAACACTTGAAGAAGAAAAGCTACAATGTTGGACTTTAGTCACTGCTCAACCCTGAAGGCATCTGTTGATTCTTTTCTTTGTCGAGAAGGATTTTACTGTGGTGCACTCAACTAGAACAGAGATTATAACATATGCAGCAAAGAAAAGAATCGGTTTCTATCTCTTACATTCAGAGCAATAATGACGTTGAGGACCTTACAGAACCTATGGAGTTACAGGAAAAGCTTCAAAGGATAGATTCATTTCTAATATGTTGATAATTTGGTGCAATTTAATTGTTAGTGGTTGGGAAAACAACTTGAGCTTTTAAAGCTGTTTGAGAGGCTGAAACCCAAACTTTACATGTAATTATTATACTTTAACACTTGGATAGGTTTATTAAAAGTTCATGGTATGGCCTGTAGTATATGAAGAACATTTGTACCAACATTATTCAATAGTGGGACGTCATGGAAGAGTAGTCATAAAGACAAATCTGTCTCCTCTAAGGATATGAATGACCTCGTCTCTGTTATTGATGGAGTGTGGATTGGTCACATGGTCTGTCTCTTTTAGCTAAATAGTGTCAGGCTGTTACCGTTAATACTGAGATAAAACATTGAAAGAATCATAGCAGATGACAGCAGCAACTTTTAGAGTCAGATTTACTCAGCATGGTGAAATACTGAACAAACAAACAAAGTGCATAATGTATGTAAATAAAATACATTTTCATATTCATCACAGTTCAGGGAATCTTTTACATAGTGTTCATTGCATTTGTTCATATTAATTATCACAATAAGAAAAGACACAAGGAAATGCAATTTTTCCGCTTAGCACTACCACACTGTTTGTGTTTAGAGGAAATCCAAAAAGAAAAGAGATTAAAGAGTCTCAAAGCGGTGCAATTCTGTGGTTCTTAGAAGGTTCCTTGTGTAATATTTAATGGTATTTTACAGTCACATACCTGTCATACATACTATCTGGCCACTAAATAAAAAAGTTAGTAAATAAATAGGTTTAAATAAATGTCCATAGAGGCAACCTGCTCCCACTGTAGACAAAAAGGGTTCCTTAGGTAGAAAAATGTCTTATTAATAGTTCCAGTTAGTCCCATCCTCAGTTAGTTATCAATAACATTTTCTGTTTCTGCTGTTCGACCCCCTGAGCTTAAACACACTGAACCTTAACACAACAGTATTTTTGAGTTTTAAGGTTGATTTTTCATCATAGAAAAATATAGAGAACAGAGAAGGGAAACTGAGGCAAACGAAGAGTGAGGTTTAGGGGTGAGGCCGCATGAAAAGAGATGTCCAAATGCTGAGGGGTGAGGCACTGCAGCACGGTGCAAATGAGACCAGATTCACAACTATTGCAAGAAAGATGTGGAGGAGTGGGGAGGGGGGGGGGCACAAGTACAGTCAATATACTGTACAATATGTATGCGTGTGGAGGAGGGACAGAGAAAATATTGCTTCACAGTCTGTCAATAGCTCCCCAGCTCTGAAGGAGTCAATACTGATGCAGTTGCAGCTTTCATTCAATGTTACTCAGACATGAATAAAGGCATTCATAACATTTTCCAAATATTTATTGCAGAGTTGAATAGGATCACTATGGTAATGCTCTACAGACAAGACAAAGTCAAGGACAGGAAAGTAGCAGTGAGAGACACTCACCCCAGCCGAATCGGCCCCTCTCCTTCTCCGTCCCCTGGGTTTTCTTCCGGGGCTGATTGGCTTTGGCTTCGCGTTCAGCCAGTTTGGCCTGGAAAGACCTGTTCACCTTGGCCGAGGGCGGAGGGGACGGTGTGGTCTCCGTGGTGACGACGTGGCCCAGCTCATCTGACAGGTTGTAAACTCCTGTGGACGCTGTAGCTTCTGTGGCCACCTCCACCTCTTCCCGTTCCCCTTTCTCCTCCACGGGGAGCGAGAGCGAGTCTGGACGGGACGGGAAGACTGAGTTCTCCAGAGCCATGGCCAGGGCGTGTGGATGAGGGTGTCAGGTGTACGAGCGTGATAACGATGTCCTCCCTATGGCAGATGCTGGCCACTGGCTATTGATTGTACCATTTGTTTGCTTGACTGAAGCCTGGGACATAGAAAAATACAATTATTAAAAGAAAGCAGTCAATTGATCGGCTCTTGTTATGTAACATTAATTCAAGGATAAATCACTTTTAACTTGAAATTGAGCTCAGTTTAGGAGCTTTCCATCTACTTCTTCCCTCCTCTTGTCCAGTAAGATTTTATCCTCATGTTGTTCCTACCATTTTCTCATCTGCACTCTGTCTTTTTTGCATTCATTACATAAATTTAAACCATAAGTAAGGAGAAAAATGACAAACTTATTAATCAACATCACACATGTATCTGTAACTTCTGCAACTACAGCACATTTCATGTCTTTACTTGTACAGATCTGGGAACACAGCACATTAGAGACACTTTCACTGCTTTGCATGTTTCATAATGTGCCTTGGGCTAAGTGTGTGGTGGTCCGTGCATGTGTGTGTTTGTGTTGTGTAAGTGCACTTTGTGGTCATATCAATGAGGTGAATTTACATTACAGGCCTACTGAGAGTCTTACATTTAAAGCCCATTTAGATCTTGGAAACCCAGTTAAATATGTATCTGAACAATGAGATACGGTGTGTGTACTGAAGTATTTGCACAGTAAAATGGAGTCCTGGTGGTCTACAGTTAGATATGTGCGCCTATATGGACAATTGGTGGATGGACGCAAAAGGAGACTGATGGTGACAATCTAGATGACGCACTACGCCTGATAGAAGGATGGATGAGAGATCTCCTCTATTAGAGGGGAATCTGTAAGGCAGCCAATAGGCTACAGAAAGCCAGAGGCTAAGCCTGGGAATCACTGTCACATTGCAAAGAATGAACAAATCTCACCTGCACAGTGTAGCAACTTGTAGAGGTATAAGACCCGGATTCAGCAGAGGTTTTATCATGAGAAAAAAGCAAATGTGGTCCAAGAGCGAACCGGCGTTGACAGTCTTGGTTGGATAACACCCATTTCTGGTGTTTACCAGCGACGCAGCATCAGTCCACTCCTGTTCGCTTTTCCAGGAAAACAAAGACCACCTCGATCCGACCACTCAGCATTCACAATCCATATAAAGAACCAGCGCGAGCCAAAGAGTGACCAAAGCGTGTTGAACGAAATCCGAGGCGACAAATACTCAGATCAGATACAGACATCTGTGGAACATGTGCGAAATGGTGGCAGCGGATGAGCCGGCCGCGCGGAGAGCCCCATCATCTGTGCATCTGATGGAGTCAGTCAGGTGTGGAGCCACTGAGCGGCAGAGGATGCTGTCATCAGCCCAGCCCCTTCACCCTCCTCCTGCCTCCTGCCTCAGACGCTGTTCATTTCCACAACAGAAGGGACAGTCTGTCAGAGTCTCAGCAGCTGCATGTAGAGTCGCAGAGGAGGAAACGGGAATGAGAAGGCCTACTGTGATGCAACGACTATGTAATATCACTGTTATTTCATGGGATAGGCCTGTAATATGTTTCAAAGGTCTGAAACTGCAAAAAGATTTTTGGTTGACTTGGTAAGGTTATGGACCTGTAGATTATTAGGCTGTAGTGAGTTATCCGAAGCATCGATAATTAAGAGGGCCTATCCATTTCCTGTTGCAGACAGTCAGTACACTGTAATCACCAGTATTAGAATCCTCTTTTCTTCACCTATCCGCTCGTCGCCCGCCGGCCTCTAGGTGGCAGAGTGTCCACAGGCTGAGGCCGGTGCGCTGTCTTTGGTTCCGCCTCCAGTCCAGGGCATCCAATAAAGTCTGAAAACGTCACCGCGCTCGCCCCTACGCCCCGCCTCCTCCGCCCCAGGCCTCAGCCGGTCCTTTTGGGTCCAGACTGCAGTTTACCAACATGTCGGTGTTCGGGCCAGTGGTGAAAATTCACCCCGTCGTTCTCGCTTCTATTAGCGACTCATACGAGAGAAGAAATGAAGGAGCGAGTCGAGTGATTGGGACTTTACTTGGTAAGCTCAGCCTCTTATTGATGAATTTATCCGGTGTTTGGCCTCCTGTTAATGCATGCGGTCGGTCGCTAGCAACTAGCAGCAGTTTTGGTAGCAGCTAACGCGTCTTGGCTTGCTATAGCTAAAGGGCTAACTAACTACATCTGGCTAACACAGTTAGCAGCTGCTATCACCATCGCTTTGAAACAGCTGGCTTACCCTCCAAATCATCCAAAAAATTGAGTAACTTAAATTTTTGATTTCTCTACCCGAACAATTTCTTTATGTTCTCTGGTATGTTGAAATCAGGATTGGTTGCTGCGATTTAAGTTTATAGTAACGTTTTCCAGCTGTTTTGACGATTGGTTCATGCTTTAAGCCTCCTGCGCATCATCACATTTGGCTAGCCAACAATGCTAAGGTAGCCAAATAAGCTGAATAGTAATGCGAAGTTTTGAACTTCTCTTTCTTTCTCAGGTACCATTGACAAGCACTCGATTGAAGTGACCAACTGCTTCTCTGTGCCTCACAATGAATCTGAAGATGAGGTGTGTATTTAAAGCATTTGACAAAAATAGGAAGTCATCGAAGTGAGAAAATGTTTAATAGTTCACTGCTCATCACTTGACCGGTCGGACATGTCCACCTAGAACACTAGGACCAGGGTTTGTGACCCCTGACCCATAAGAAGAAATATAATTCAGGCGTAATCCGAGTTAGGGTTCTATGATTATGACCAAAATCTCATCTCTCGATCCAAGTTATTTTATATAGTCAACAACAATACATCTCACCACGGACTGTGTTTTCTGTACCTATTATAATGAAAATCCCTGTTTTTCTTCTTCCATTTTGAACTGTATACTTGCCAAATGCATGTTTTTCTATTTGTTGTAATGACACACAAAGTACTATTAATACAATGTTGGAAATATTTATTGGTACACAGAAAACACAAATATGTTGTACTTATTTTAAATCTGATCCTGTTTTTGGATGACAAAGGGAACTGTGTTTATGTAACCTGTTGGTGTGACCAGCATGGTTGAATGTGGTTCACAGAGGTTTTAATCTTTTTAATTTAAAACAGCCAAATTCCCATTTGCATTGTAGTAGTCTCCCTCCACCCGTGGGATGAATTTGAAAAATTGCTCGAGAGGAGGTGAGGATGGGCTGAATGGTCAGGTGTGGATGTGAGTTAAGAGTAGTTTAGGATCTTTTGCATGACAAAAAATTTGCAAGACAGCTTGAACCACATGAGTCTCTGAAAGAGTTTGTCAGGGTGTCTGCATTTTTGCTATTTAAGAAAGTCTCACCTAAAACTTAAGTGCATATGATACTGAGAACATTCTTACAATTTTACATTGGTGCAGGCTTTTCCTGCTTGGACTAGAATTTAAATGAACCCACCCGACAGTAGTGGCAATTTTGCAGCTTCCTTAACTGCCCACCCCACTGATGTTACTTTATGACTTTGAGTTAATATGATTTCTCAGGTCTACATTGACCTGTAGGTTGGGCATAAAATATCTACAACTGGATTGCTTGAGAAATTAATGAGGTTTGACACACAGTTTGACAGCAAGTATTTGCTAAGCAGATTTTTATGAATTTGCCAGAATTGCTATAACCAGCTTGATACCTCTTGACTTGACTAGTATACACCTCAAAATAGAGATGTAACAATTAGAGATTTTGGTGTTAGAATTATTGTTAGAGAAATAATCACGGTTTCATTGTTACTATGATTATTTTGGTGCAAATTCATTTCACAACAGTACTTATTAGAGCTGCAACCTTTTATTTGAACTTCGAACATTGTTCGAGCGTAAGGTGAAAAGTTTGAATTCGAACTGTAAATACCTATTTGACTGTCGACTGTAGTCTCTATGGGCGCATCAGTTTGCTTTGTGATCAAACAGAGCTTGTTTACTGAATCAATTCACAAGTTAACCCTCCCAAAGCTTGTTTGACAGTCTGAACTACTGGAGAAGAATGGTCTTACTCTTTGAAAGCGATACAGCCAGATTGTTGCGAATGGGTTGCAGAATGGTTAGTCAGTGGACTGACTGCGTTTTTTGTGTTAGTTGGTTTTGGGGGGTCTTGGTGAATACGAATTTGCCAGTGGATTACTTCAGTGAGGTTTAGAAATATCAAAATATGTGGTGTTCTACCTTTTGTTAAGTGAATATTAACGTACCATGACTAAATAAACATGAGCGCACAGCATCAACTTTGCTAACGGGGGTAATCTTTCTCCCTACTAGATTGCTCTGAGTAAAAGCTCTGTGATTGGTCCAAATAAATTGCAAGCAATCAGAGTGCATATTGGAACTCATTGCAAACATGCAGTCTGATATAAACAAGTGCTGTGTTTGTCATGTAGCCGACAGTGAAAATTAGCCTGTTCTGTCATTTTAGGAAGTATCATGGGCTGCTTTTACTACTAACATCGGGAAATGGAAAACCCTTTATGACGCAGCAGGAGGTTGCGCGACAATTAGTTTTTAACCCTAGAGCTGCAGAAACATATGGCTACCACCATAAGTGGTGCACTGGATTGTCTGAGAAACAGAAAGAAACGGAATGTAAAAAATTTATAACAAGAAGTTCTGTGTTGCAAAACTAATATATCCATAGGTGTAAAAATAGGGATTATAAGATTTGAAGCCTGACAATGTATCACAGAGGCTATGACATTTGAGACATGATTCCATTGGCTAACAGATGGGCCAACATGGACATGTCAGCTGCTCTCCCCAGCACATCCCCTACTCCATTTCCACTCCTTTTCTGTAGTGAACAGAATGTCTTACATTCATCCCAAAAGTCAAATAAAATGTACTAGTTTTATTAGTGCCCCCACCTCTTCTTCCTGAGAAATTGACCCAATGTTAACCCCCACCCCATTAGTTAGGCCACACATTTGATAATATGGTTTACGGATGGTCTGTGCCTAAAAAATTGAAAATCAGAAAATAAAAGAATTGGAAGTCACTCCTTATTTTTTCCATCCGTGTCTATTTTAGTGGAAAGAAAGTTAAATGAATAAAATTCAAAAGTGTGTCTTATTTTAGAGCCACTGTAACCTACTCAGAATGTGCCCAGAAAAAATGTCATTTATTTCAGCCAACTTCAGCCCGTGAGGAACCACGAGTTCTAGGTGTGGTATTTTTTTTTTTTTAATTGTCTGAGTCTGAAGCCACTTTTACACAGAGACTGTGGAAAAAACGTGAGATCATGATCCCACCTTTTTGCCACCACTGACAGATTTCCACAACCAAGCCAAAGGAGTAACAGAGGTGAGACAGGCTGGACTTTTAGACAGCAGACCTGCCTTCTGGAATCAAAGGGGTGGTGGTGCAGTGCAGAGTAGAGTGATGTATAACTTGTGCTTAAGAAATACCCCAAGCATAGAGGTGTTGCTAACCTCTCCAGAGTCTGCCCGTCTTTCATTATTCCACAAATGTTAGCATGGATAGAAAACGATATCGGTGTCTCCCCAGTTTGACATCATTCTGGTCATGTTGATATGTCTGTACACGGCCTGCGCTCATTTTTAAATCCCCCGGTGCGGGGGTCGCACACGCAATACGGAATCAAAATATCACACCTTGGTTACGGAACAAGAGGTATTCCTATTACATAGCATTCCAGAATCATGATTCCACCTTTATCACGGCTCTGTTGTTACCTCCAGAGGTGTTACAGAGCTGTGACAGAGGTGGAACCAAATGATCCACCATTTCATTTACACAGACGTAGTTCCAGATTAAAGGCAAAATATTCCCCCAACAGAAGTGCTGTGGAAAAGGGCCTTGAATTTGGATCTGAGTCTGATTCTGGATCTGAGTCTAACTCTGGGTCTGGTAGAGTATGTGGAAAAAGGTTGAGTTTCTCAAGTTTTGTTGCTATGGCAATGGGCCATGTCCTCCTACTTTTAGTAGAACATTGCACTTTTGGATTTAGTAACCCATCTACTATGAAAATCAGCAGTCCTCATAGTCACCAAGACCCTCCACAACCAACCGCCATTTCTAGCAGCTTTTTTCAGGGTTGGCCCACTGACTAAGTAGCCTGAAGCTGCGTAAATGACTGTAGCAAACGCAACCTTTATGGAAACAAAACTGAGCGCACATTAAAAATAGGGATTAATTCATTAATTGTTAGTTAAATTAATAATTCGTTGGTTGACCTTACCAATCAATTAACAATTAATTGATAAGCGGCGATTTTCCTGAGAACTTGAATTTCTCTTTCAATAGTTTCTATAAGAATAAAAGCTAAATATTGTTTATATACTTCTTGAAAAAAAGCATGTCATATTCTTTAATGGTGGATTAATTGAACCATTGGATACAGTTCAGGCAATGACATTTATATAGCTGAACAAAATAAATTCTGCAGAGAAATAAAAATAAAATAAATGGATCTGAAGAGAGGCAGTTTAGAAGAAATGGGCCTTTCTGACTTTTTTCTGACATGATGGAACGAGATTTGGGATCCGGTTCCATGACTATCCTGGTCGCGGAGTCACAGCGTGGACAAGCCTTCAGACAGGTGTGGACAGGTGGACCACTGCCCCCAATATTCAAGGACAGCAACGAGTTTAGGCTGCAGCGTCCTGTACTGTCGACACAAACGCCGCCGCCAAAAAGGGCAATTAACCAACAATTAATGTAATTTAATCAAGCAAATTCTTATTGACAATTAATCGATTGTCAATTAATTGTTTACATCCCTAATTGAAAATATATATGTGGTCAAGACAATTCAGAAATACATCCACCCCCCACAGCGAACCTTTGGTGGGTGAAATTCGCTGTGCACTTTGTTGTGTCTGTCAATGACAACATGCATGCGGGCCGGACTCCTTTGCTAGCACTTATTGGTGTGTCTTGGGTTCCGCTTCTAATCTACTGTACTTTATAAGATGGTTTTTGGCAGCCTTGAAAATGAATTAATTGTGACATTAAAAATCATGATCAATCGTAACACAATGACATTACAACCCTACCTCAAAAATGTGTCTTAGTGTGTCACTTTAGCAAACAGTGTACAAAAATAGGTTGACTGGTTATTTCCACAGTTCTGGTTTCTAAAATGTCACTCAGAAAATGTCAGAGTAAGTTGAAACTGTAATTTGGTGATATCATGTACTGGTTGCTGCAGGCAGATGGTACATGTTAACAGCTGGATTTTAACACAATGGATTTTTACAAAATAAACTTCTAGCTGTTTGAACGTAGATGCATAATTTTCCTGCTAAATGATGCTACAAAGGTATGGGATTTTTAAATGGAAATGTGTAGGAACTCTGAACATGTCCATGAGATCTGGAAGCATGCAGAGCACCCAGACAGTATTACTGTTAAGAGTGTTTTTTGTGCTTAATAGGAATTGTTAGATGTTTTCTATCATCACACAATATATATAATTGCATTATGTTGCACCAGTCTCAATGAGAAGCACATTCGTCACAGCTGAACCATATTTCTTTTGATCTGTAATCTCTATAAATATAATAAACAGTTTTGGCCTTTGTGCTCAGGTTGCTGTGGACATGGAGTTTGCCAAGAACATGTATGAGCTCCATAAGAGGGTGTCACCTACTGAGGTCATCATTGGATGGTGAGTCGACAGATAATATTTTCTGTTGAAAATATAATGTTGAAGACAAAATATAGCCCTTTCTCACCTATGTGACGCCTCCTCCTGACAGGTACGCCACTGGCTTCGACATCACAGAACATTCAGTGCTCATTCACGAGTACTACAGCCGCGAGGCCTCCAACCCCATTCACCTCACTGTGGACACAGCCCTGCAGAGCGGCAAGATGAACATTCGCGCCTACGTCAGGTTGGCTGATCCGTCGGTCTATCTGTCATCTTTGTCTGTTTGAGCGGCTGCAGACTGTGTGTATTAATGTGTTTGTGTAACTCTCCCACACAGTGCGCAGATGGGTGTGCCAGGAAAGACAGTTGGTGTGATGTTCACCCCGTTGACTGTCAAGTATATCTACTACGACACTGAGAGGATAGGCGGTAAGAATACAGAGAATAAATTAAGCTGATTGTTTGAAAACAACATGATTCATTACTAAATATCTAGAATCAGAAAACTGTTCTTTGTCCAACTGGTCGTGGGAAATAAAGCAATCAAACTGCTAATGGTGTTTATGACAGCAGCTCATGTTTATATGCATTTTATGTGCCATGTAAACACAAAGTAATTTATTAGACATAGACTGTTTAGATGGCTAATGAAAATTAATATTCCACCAATTTGTACAAGGGAGAAAATGATCTGTCTGTCCAGAGTATTTATCTGAGCTGGATTACAGGTGTACAGGGAACAATAGAATAACCAAAAATGTATGGACTGGGCTAAGTTAATTTGTATGCAATGAAATGAAGGCTATTAACGATGCAAAGTGTATTCTACCCGGGGGGGGGGGATCAAAGGGACCCGACTCACACATCTTCCGGAATGGTTTGACAAAGGGTCAGTACATTAAATTCAAAGGACAGAATCGGTCAGCAGGATTCTGGGCCACATTGAGCTGTTGTTACTAAAGGAGTGGCTCCCAACAACAGGCCTATTAACAGGGACATGGTGATTAATGCCAAATATTTAATTACAATGTGGAGAGGAAGATGCAGTTTACAGACCGGCACAAAAGCGGTAAATGGAAATGTGACTTTTTAAGATTACTCCAAAAATAGGTTAAACTAAAATTACTTTCTTTTAAGTTGTAGATACTCGGATTAAAAAGAGAATTGCTTTCAGTTTCCACTAGTGGCATTTGTTCAACTATGTGAACACAGCCTCCTTGCATTCCTTGAACACCCTCTTTGAAAAGGTCAACTTTTCAGTATCGGTGTCTATCCAAAAACCTGTTGATATGCTCTGTGGGTTTTGCTTTTAAGCACTCAGCTCTACTTCCACAGAGGACCATTGTGTCTGTCCCAGCAGCCCGTAAATAGAAAGCTACGTTGAAAACCTGCAGTAAAAACACTAACATGCATTTTCAGAATGCGTACATTTCCAAATAACTGTCCTGTCGTGGTAATATCGGTATATCTCAAATGTCATAAAGAAAATTGTCCTCTCTGAATATTTGAACATACTTGAAATAACGATATTCAGTCATAGTGAATGAAAAATGTTATCTGTATTCACTGCATCATCATTTAACACTGCTGTGTCTTTCAGTGGACCTGCTCCAGCGGACACGTGTGACTCCCAGTCGCACCAAGGGGTTGACCTCTGACCTGTCCCAGGTGGCTGGATCTGCAGCCAGGGTACAGGACATGCTGGCAACTGTTCTTTCTTATATTGATGATGTTCTGGTGAGTACTGGGGTAGTTTTGTCTCTTGGACTTAATAAGTGTAATGTCATAACGTACAAACAATTCAGTCATGCCCATAACTTAATAACATCCCTGCTGTTTAACTCCGTCCATCACTTGTGCCTCTGGATGACTTTGATGAAGTAATTAGGTTTAACATGAATAAAGGCTGGTGAGCTCATTCTTTTCATTTTGTCTCAGTCTGGTAAGGTGACAGCAGATAACAGCGTGGGCCGCTTCCTGATGGATTTGGTCAATAAGGTCCCCACCATCTCAGCCGAGGACTTCGAGAACATGCTCAATTCCAACATCAATGTGAGTGTTGACAGAAAACTACAGACTGCTGGCAGTTTGAAGCAGGGCCGTCAAACTCATTTTAGTTCAGGGACACATTCAGCCCAGTATGATCTCAAGCAGGCCAGACCAGGAAAATAATAATAATAATAAATAATGTCAACTCTGACTTTTTCTCTGTTTTAGTGCAATAAAAAACATTCAATTATGAAAATATTTCCATTTACAAACGACCGTTTCACAAAAAAATGTGCATAACCTAAAAAAACTGAAGTGCAGTTTTAACAATATTATGCCTTAACTTATCATGTGTACATCTGCATTACACAAACATTTGGTGACAGATATACTATTAAATTTTTGGAGTTAAAATAAGAATAATTTCTATAATATTATGTCTCAGTTTATTAATACAACTTACAGATCACAGTGGATCTACAAATCCACAAATCATTTAATAACAGACTATTGTTAAAATTGCACTTAATTTTCAGGTTCATATTTGTTCAGGTTATTCACATTTTCTTGTTAAAGGAGAGTTTGTAATTGGAAATACTTTCATAGTCTTATTTTTTTCACATTACACCAAGAAGAAAACTTGGAGTCATTATTATTTGTAGGTTATTATGCTATTCTTTTACTTGAGATCACATTGGTCTGTATGTAGAACCTGAACTAAAATTAGTTCAATGTCCTTGATCGTTAATGTCTTCAGTGTATTTTTTGTATTTCTTGATTTCATTGGACGGGACCAGATTAGACCCTTTGACGGCCCAGTTTTGGCCGAGTGTTTGACCTTGTTGAATTAAGAGAATCACTTGAGTGCACTGCATGGCACAATCATTTAGTTATTAGCAGTTAACATCGAGTCATACTTTGTCACATTCATAACTAGAAAAGCACTCTGAGAGTGCAGACCTCCGCCAAGCAGGTTATTTGCACCCAAATTATGTTTTCCACCAT
>JAPTYQ010000010.1:25463429-25475343 GCA_029814465.1 Ostorhinchus cyanosoma
CCAGTTTTGGCCGAGTGTTTGACCTTGTTGAATTAAGAGAATCACTTGAGTGCACTGCATGGCACAATCATTTAGTTGTTAGCAGTTAACATCGAGTCATACTTTGTCACATTCATAAAAATAGTGAGCAAGCCCACAAGTCTGACTGAGGAACAAGAGTAGACTGAAAAGACCTGGAGTGAAGATTTGATTTTGTCCTCTGTCTGATTTGGTCCACAATCTTTCATTTTTGTGCTTCTACCTCAACTTTGCAGTCTACAAAGTTTGTTTCCTGTTTGGAATTGTGTTTATTGTTGTTATTTCTTACATTATGGTTTGGTTTACAGTCCACTGTTAACATGAGGTTTGTATTTGGAGCTGGTCATTGGATGATGTAAGCTGACTCCATTTGTCTAACAGCAGCTACTGCTGTACACTGTTGAAAGAATGAGGGACTGAAGAACTTGTGATGGAAGCAAAAGATTTTTGCAGAAAGTCTGATCCCAGTCCTGTACAGATTTGTACCGGTTGTTGTCATGGATGTAACAAACTGAGACAGTTAATGATGCACTCGTGTTGTAGGACAAGAGTTGATCTATCAACATATCGACATTTCTAAAGAGTAGTTAATGTATGTAAATCTCTTCACATGTATCACCTGTTGTAATTCCAGGCAGATCCACTTAAGAAGAACACAGATCAAGTGTGGCTTAGTTTTGTTAAAAATATTTGCACCCTCTTGAGCTGTAAATGTTGAGTCTGCAAAGAGTATCTATTTTGTAGCTGACAAGAGAGTTTATTCAGCTTGGGTTTTACCTTCTTTTTTTGGCGTTTTTTCTAAACGTTTGGTGAAAACTGGTTATTGTTTGACAATGAACAGAGACGTTTAGATTTGTGTGAGACGAGGGCTGGACGATATGGAAAAAATTATTGTGATATAACTTTTTCCATATCAGACTATATCTATGTATCAAGATGTAAATCAAATCACTATTTTTGTCTCGCTTAAATTTTCCATTACTCATAAATTAGATGTTAAGACATTATAAGGTTATTTTTTATTTAAATATGATTTATTTTCTGTCAGAGGTTGAACATGACAGATGTGCTGATGAACATTATACAACTGTTTCAGAGAAATAAAGCAGGTCCATATATTTAAAACTGAACTAAAAGTCTGACCAGCAGGTAAAACACAAACAAAACAGACCATTAAATTTGTTGGTCAACTCCAAATAAATAAAATCTTGATTCGTAAAAGGTTTGTGGAGAAAGGCGAGTGTTAGTGTTCTTCACATAGGCTACATGTGTTTGTTCCGTACACCTTGTATTGTATTTAAGGCCCCGAGCTGAAACTGTTCGGTCCAAACGAGTGCACCGTTACGCTCCTACTTTACAGTTACCCTGTCGCCTGAGTTCTCTGTACATTTTCTCCAGAGGGAACACTCATAACTTCCCACTGCAGCCCAAATATTAGTGTTCGCTCTGGCTGCTCTTATGCCTGTGCTCTGTGGGTCAACCTAACTTCACGTGGCTCTAGTGTAATTGGTTCAGTGCGGTGCTACTTAATTATATCCCCGAACAGAGTTTCAGGAATATTATGTTTTCGGTCCGACCGCCACCACCGGATATCTTTTGTGTGAATGCGATAACTTGAAAAATATTGGGTTTAGAAATTCCATATTTTCCATGTCAATGAATTTCATGGAGATGAAGAACTTATTCAATTTTGGACAATTCATAATTTCTAGATTGCCCATAAGGGGCTGGTCAAAAGTTTAAAATCACTAAACACTCTTTTGTTCATATCTCTGATTGACTTAATCTCAAGTGCAAATGAAAGGTCATGACCTGGTGACGCCTCACATCATAGCTGTCTGGTTAAGGATTGGGGGTGTTTGGTGATATACCACTAGCCGTTGCTTCTGACAGCTAGTTTTGTCTAGTTTACAGAGTGTGTTTGAACACCTCACAGTATTTCCTGAGGTGCTGTGAACGTGACCTCACTGTAACACCACAGCAGAGGCATCGTGAAGAAGAGGAGCAGGTTCACTTGAGTTAAAAAATGAAAACCTTTTTTGCTATAACGGAACCTGTGGACTCTTGTGCCACGAAGTTGCAGCATATTGAAAACCAAAAGTGAAACTTAACATGCTTTGAACATCTGACCCAGCTTCTGTGCCTCTGTTATACTCTGTTGTCATGTTTTGGTTTTTTGTAGTGGCCCTGAGAATTCGCCACTGTTGAATGTTGATAGAGGAAACCGTGCACATGGGTTCTGCTTGTGTCCACTCTGCTTCCAGAGCATTTGCGTTCTTCACATAAGCTCCATGTATGCGATCGGTACACCTCCGTATTGTGTTGAAACCATTGGGTACAAACGTAAGCAACATTACGCCACTACTAAGCAGCATGGTTAAAACAGTGGTTAACTGATGTTTGACCTTCATGCTTGTACATTGGTTAGCAGCACGGCTCAAAGTTGAGGTAAAAACTGAAATCATTTGGGAGGAGGGTGCTCACAGACTGAGGATCAGTCCGTTCGGCTGGTATGTGGTGGACCATCAGCCTTCCAACACACTTTTATGTTGGCTTTTTCTTGTCTCCTATCTGTAGAGGCATTTTATTTTTGACACACTTGCAGAGGACAGGAAGTGCTTAATTGTGTTGCTGGGGCTCTGGTTTGTGCAGTCCATGACATGTTTTTTGCTGTTAGTGTTTTTGTAATGTGTATAAATAATGTATAAAGTGTCTAAATAAATAATGCTGTGCTGTATTTGGCTCTTACAGGACCTGCTGATGGTGACCTACCTGTCTAACCTCACCCAAGCACAGATTGCCCTCAACGAGAAGCTGGTGCTGCTCTGAGGATGTTTTTTCAGTGAATCATATTTAATTTTTGTACTTTTTTTTTTTTTTGGCTGAGATGAATAAAAATATTAACCAGCCATGTACTGTTTGTTGACCTTCAGTTAAATGTTTTTACTTTGCATTACAAGTAATAGAATTTGGCCACTAATGTCTACAAAGTTATCTGTCGTCTGACATTGCCAGATTGGACTTTCCTCTCCAAACGTAGTTATCATTAGAGCCCAGGTTCTATTCATTTAATCTTGATTTCTAAGTTGTTTGCTGCCAGATAAAATATTGAGAAATGTAATTTATTCTTAATGCATGTTGAAGTTTATCAAGTTTAAAGTTAAAACTGGATATGGTTTTAATTTGGAATCTAACGTTTTGATACAACACTATCATGTCTAGGCTCATGTTCTAAACTGAGGTTTAAATGTAGGTTTTCTTCATTTCAAGTTGGTGCAACATATTGAGGTTCAGCCATAATTTCATCCAAAATAGTTCCTTTTAAACATCCTTGTTTGACTTTCATTTATCTTTTTATTTAACACAACTTTAAGATGTTAAGACAAATGGACTTTTATTAGATCATAAATATACAGTTATATAATAGCTGCATAAATCAATTTAACACTTGCCCGGCCTGAGTTATTCTGAAGCTTAGTGCAAAAAGTGGGTCTGAAGTCAGAGCCAGTGTAGGTAGAACACATGTCAGGTGACACTGTCACAACAGCTGATTTGTTATTGCTGAGCTGAGCTGGTGCATAGAAATCCTCTTTAAATATAGATCAAGCTTTGGTTTCAGAGTCGGTGCTTTTCTTGGGGTCCTGCTGAGGCTTGAGCAGCTTCTCCACGGCGGCGTAGCCCTGCACGGTGCGCTCATACACCGAGTCCCCGGCGGACCTGGCGATGGCCGCCGCCTGCTCCGGGTAGTAGAGGGAGGCGCTCACGGTCATCAGACCCGCAGGGTACACCAGCTTCTTCATCCTGGAGCCTCGAGCCAGAAACAGTCCCAGGACACCCGTGAAACCGATCACCCCCGCCCGCGGGTAGAAGTCCGCGGGTGGGTTCTTCAGGTAGGCGTAGGTGTCGCACCCGAAGCGGACTGCGCCCTGGACCTGGGGTCGGATCCGGTCATAGGTGTTCTGACACCAGGACGCGCACGGTTCCACGAACTTCCGGAGGGCGGCGACAGTCTGCTCCAGCTGACCGGCCTCAGCCTCCACGAAGCGGCCCTTCTGCGGAGGGACCGAGTACAGGGACAGTTCGTCCACGTTCGCCTGTGCGGCCGAAGCCTCTGCTTTCCCTCCGTCACCGGCAGCAGCGAACACGGTGACCGAAGACAGAGTCAGCGCCCCCGGCATGGCTCTACCTGTCACCTTCAACATGATCCGTGTCTGAGGGCCATGAGCCTCTACGGTGTCCGCGGAGGGACACGCGGCTGCCCGGGCCGCAGTGCCGCCCCCTGCCGGTGGAACCTGGAAGCAAACAGCTGATCCTGTGGAGAACCTCTGAACTGGTCCTCCTCTGTTCAGGTGTCCACAAATGAAAGGGTCTATTCTAATGAACACAGGTAGCTTTTACTGGAAGACTAGCTCTGTTAACTACTGTCCTCTGATCTGTTCTCTTTCATCTTTTCACCACAATATTTTTATTGGTATTCAAGTTTTATAATGAAAAGTAAACAAAGCCAATAATAATGAACACGAATCAAAACAACACAAACAGCCATTAACACGCCTGGTAAAACTTGCACATATATATAATTTCTTATGTATATGTCTACATATTCGTAGAAATAAAATTCAAATACAGCAGTCATGATAATGAAAAATGAAACCCTAATAATTTGGATGTCATGTCCGTATTTTCCAGATAATATAATGCTCATATATGGTTTCTAGAATTGTAATAATCTTCCTCCAGGTCCTGTGGTTCTCTCCGTCAGTCTGTCAGTTCCATACATTCTGATAGTTCTTTTTCAGAAGGACTTTCCCTTTTCCTCCAGTTCAAAACATGCACCAGTTCACAGTTCAGTGCTTCTCAACCTTTTTGGCTCCATTTTAACATCACAAATTTCCGCTGACCCCAAACATTCAAAATGAGACTTTTTTTCCCGCTGAGATTAATTTGTTTTTGATCATGTAATAGTTTGCTTTGTAAATAAACGTTAATTTTAGGGAACATTTCCTGTTTTTGAATCAACGTCTCCTCTACTCATTTTTACTCGCTTTTACTTTCGTGTTTATTCTCCGTAACGTAAACGGAGTTCCCATAGCAACCCGACAGCCGCCTGGTCTCCATGGAAACGAAAAGTGACAACACCGGAAGTTAACTGCATACGGAAGTAGTTCTTTGTCTTTAAAATTCGACAAAAGTTGCTCAGTAAAACAAAGTGTAAAGTGGTGTTTTTCCAGATGGAGTGTGTTGGGAGCTGGTCCGTGCAGAAGCTGAAGGCTCTGTCTGCTTTACTGTCCACTGAGCAGGAGGAGCAGGAGGAGCAGGAGGAGCAGGAGGAGCAGGAGGAGGACCCAGGCTCTAAAGTAAGGACAGGTTTACAGCAGCTGAAACTGCAGTCTACAGCCTGATCCAGTGCATGTGGAGTTTGGTAGTTGTAGTTCACTGGAATACTTTCATTATTTACTTCATAAAGTCTTGAGACAAATAGAAAAAAGGCACATCCATACAACACTGAAAACAACTGCAACATTAACTTTAAAAAAAAAAAAAAGCATTTGGCATCATTTAAGTGAATGACTACTGACAAGAGTTATTATACTGTTATATTTTCATTTCTTGTTTTTAATTAGTCTTTCATTTTGTTTTTTGACTAGAGTTTAGATTTTATTTTATTTCATTATTTTGCCATCTGATTTTTTTTTTATCAGAACATTTTATTAACAATTCTTAACATACAATCTAAACACAAACACATTAAAAGGGTACATTCACCTGACACATTTATAGATCAGATCTATGAAAGAAGAGACAAACAACAAGAAAATAATAAATCAGCAACACTCATGGGTCTGCTACACATGACATTTAAACTCATGATACTATTTGTTTTGATTATTATTGTTTTTGTTAATTTATTTTTTTAATTCTCTTTTTATTTAAAGAATTTAGGTTTTTACAAACATTGAAAAATCAGACAGATACATAAACTATATACGTCCAGAGAGAAGGTGTAAAAATCCAGAACATTTACAGGAGCTTATTATTGTGTTGATATACAGGATTTCAGAGTAAAGAATAAAAAAGCACAAAAACCCATTTCCTTCAGAGGATTTTGGGTTCGTATTCACGCAGTCATCTCAAAGGCCTCACATTTCTCACCCATCCCACAGTGTTGCACAAAAGAATCTTCAAATACACTGAAGGTTATTCTTTCCATCCCATAAGTTACCACAGTTGTGTCTATCCAATTATTTGTGGTCAGTTCTTCTTGTGTCATCCTTCGTTTAGTGTTTTTTCCTGCATATGCTGAACAAGTAATTTTTTTGTCTTTCTTTTTCAAATTTTCAGTGTTGTTCCAATAAGTTTTGAAATCTGTGATTCGGAATTTGTAGAAGGAGGTTTTTTTTTTGCCAAATCATTTTGCGTAAGTAATGTTTTGCTAAAATAATGATTAATTATAGATTTTTCATTAGCCGATAAGTTTGGATTGGTGACTATAAGAATTTCAAATTTGCTCAGTAAGTTTTTTTTTTTATCTTTTGTTAAATATATTTTTGTAAGTGGAACCAAAAGGAAATAATATGAAACGAATCAACAAACACATGTTCAATAGTTTCACCCTCACAGCCACAGAATGAACAAATGCTATTTTGCCGCAGTATTTATTTTGAGGAAATGTCATATTCTAGTTTCTTTAGTTTTAGTGTGAGTAAAGTTAAGAATTCTGAGGAAATTCTTGTATTATAGAAACTTTGAAAAGCCAAATGAAAGAATGCAAATATGATTTACAAAGATATTGTTAAGTGAACGTCCCATGTAATCATTTTAGTCATTTTATTTAGTAAGTAATTTTATTCTTGGTCACATGGAACCGTTGTAGGAGCAAACAAGCTGAGGAAATTACAAATACAATGAATTTCTTTGCAACACTGAATACATTTTCCTGTGTGAAAAATGTCATTTGTCAAAAACAGGAAAGAAAAAAAAGTTTTTCCCTGCTAGTCATTCAGTCATTTAGTTAGTTTCTTTGTTTAATTGTAATTACTTTGGTGCAGACTAAATGACGCCGTGTTTATTTGAATTGTTGAAGAAATCTATTATTTATGACATATTAATTCATTTCAACAGAACGTGGCTCTGTGTGCACAGCTGAACCCTGGACATATTGGCCCACAACCCAAAAAAGACAAAGAAGGTATACTTTAACATGTGTGACACAGTGGAGATAATGACAAATATGCTCTATTTAACGGTGTTTGTGTGTGTACACCACAGTGCCAAACGCAAATGTGACCAAAACCAAGGATATCTGGAGTGAGGAGGAAGTATCTGAGGGCTCCCACTTAGATGACCACACGGATCCACGGCCACAGCCTGAGTGAGTGGGAACAGGGACTAGAAGGGTTTACGGAGGCTAAAGGGGCTCAAATAACTCTAAAAGAATACAGATAGTCTCATATTGGGACTGCACAGACAAATTAAGAGTTGTCATTATCAAACAAGGTGTTTTCCATGTCTTCCCTTGTGCTTTAAAGCGATTATAGTGACAGAACAAAGAGCCAGGCTCCTTAAGATCACCATTTAAAAGTGTTTCAGGACTTCAACTAATGTGTCTCTGCTTCTGTGTTTTTATAACAGCAGATATTTCTTCCAAAATCTTTGCTTGGGATTTTTCATGGCATCTAATTATAGTAGGGAATGTGTGTGTAAAATGTGTGTGCAGCTATGACATAATCCTGAAGCAGAGTGTGGGGACTGAAGACATCTACCTGGGCCTGAGCAGAAAGGACCCCTCCTCCATGTGCTGTGACGCCATGCTGGTAAAAACAGTCGCTTCAGGATTTGAGCCTCTATGTTCAGACTCATATTAGAGGACTGTTCTGTTCTGTAGCCCCCCCCCCTTCAAAAAGCACACAGGCCCACTTTTATTGGGTTACTGGTGGAGGAGACAGCAAAACATCTAGAGAAGTAATGGCCATAGTGTGAGTGTGTGCCCTCTGGTGGGCTTTAAAGGGACTGCATATGAGCGTTTCCAAGTCATTTACAAGGAATTATAGTTGTTGTGTTTTCTGTTAATATCTACAAAAAACAAGAAGTTGGGAGTACAAATACTTTATCTTGTACTATTTAAAGAAGGTGTCACAGTATTTTGGGTTCTGCCATTTAAACCTGCTTTGCATATTTGGACAATGTTAATGTTCCAAATTAATGTTCTTCATTTTCATTTATTGTATTTATTCCTTTATTTGAAAGGGCCAGTGCATATTAATGAGTGAACAATACACAAGTGTTGTAAATACACCAGATTTAGCACAATTGCTAGTTTCCATCCATAGTCCAGACATAAAAGCACAAGTAAAACCAACACTGGTGATATAAAAAAACTACATGACATAATAATATAAGATACAAACAATACATCACATACTTTATATAAGAACAATACCAACAGTTAAAATAAGATACAGTGATATTTATATATATGTTTGTGTGTTTGTGTATGTATGCACACACTTATACACACATACACACACACACACGTACATTTTATATACATGCATATATGTGTGTATGTATACACACATCTTTTTTTATTATCTGTACTTTTTTCACTTTTACTGCAGTAAAGAAGATAAAGTGATAGATCCGTATTTCTACTGGAATAAAGCATTTCTGTAAGAACTATGCAGCTCAGAATGAGGAAAAATGAATTTCCAATTGCAAGAAAAAAGACAAGCCTGCAAGACAAGGGAAAATAAGAGACTGTTTAGAAAATAGGAGAAGTGTCTAATCTTTTACAATAAAATTGAACTTAAAATATGTATTTTTTTTTTCACAGTTTATGGCAGGACTGTTCTTGACTTCCTTCTACTTCTAGGTTAAAATTAGACTTCCAGACACCAAAGCAGCAGATGTGGTTCTGGATGTGAAAGAAACGTTCCTTGATCTCCGGACGCCTAAATAGTAAGAGCCGCTTTGACACTGAGGTCGTTCTTTTTTTAGTTTTCTTTTCTTTGACTCCTCAGAGTAGCTGCAGTTCAGACCCAAAGCTCTTATTTCCAGACTTTTCATTTAATCAGTGGCTCACGTTGTGACCTGATGAGCTGACTGTTGGGTCGGAACATCTTCTTTTCCCTCATATATAATATACACACACTCCATTTGGGCTTCCCCTCCATTTCTTTAACCTGTTTTCTTTGTTCTGCTCAGTAAACTGGGTCTTCATCTCCCACATCCAGTCCACAGCCAGGAAGGAAAAGCCCAGTTCTTTAGTGACAGGGATGAACTGGAAGTGACTCTACTGATGAACCGGCCCATGGACTCTGTCAACATGCAATAAGAAAGACAGACGGGTGTTCAGGACATGTGAGAATGGACAGGAGCATTTACTCTGGAGATTCACACACTGCCTTTAAACAAATATCTGTGCTTCCTTCTTATCTTTTTAATAAAGGCTTATTTAATGCATTTAAGTGGAATTATTCATGATTGTTATTTTGCATCACTGCTTGCTTTTCCAGTTAGTACTTAAATGGATGGAAAAATAAACACAGAGGAAACATGGTCCCTTTTTATAACCTTCTGTCTATGTCAAAATGATGTAGCAGTTAGATGCAAAAAGATGAAAAGTTGTAACAAAAAGAACACAACATAGAATATGAAAAAAAAAAAAATTAATAGAATGCAAAAAAATATGGAAATGATTTGACAGACAAAAAATAAGAGACAGACAAAATCATGTAAAAAGACTATAATATAAAAAATGGAAAAATATGAAAAGGACAAAGTGATAGAAACAAGATGCAAATAATGTAAAAGATGTAAAAATTTTTAAAAAATGGTGTGAAAATGGAACAGGATTAAAACAATGTAACAGAGGTGTAAGATGAAAAACACCACTTTGTGTCAAGATGCAGATGAAAACAGTGTCAGATATAACAAGACAAAAAAAGACAAAGGTTCTAAAGAATGCAAAAATAACACAAGATGACAATGATGTTGAAGATATGAGGTAAAAACATGGTAAAAGAGACAAAGTTGAAAATGACAAAAGATGTTGCAAGACTAACACAACAGAAAAGACATGAACGACATTCAAATAATATTAGATAAAAGGACGTTAGCAATGGAAGAAGACATCACAATGAGATGAAACAATGAAAGATAAGAGACATAACAAGATGAAATATATCATAAAAGGTGCAAAAAAATAAATAAAAAGGACAAAAGATTAAATGATATAATGAGAAATGAAAACAATGAAAGTGATGGAAAAGACAACAAGCCTAAAACACCAGAAAAGGCACAAGAGGAAAATTCCATAAGTGCAAAATGACATTAGAGAGGAAATAATCATGTAAACCATGTAAAAGACAACAAAAAATGTATGAGTATCAGAACGTGTTTTGGGGCATTTATCAGATCAGCTCCCTTTCCTATAATGGAACCGATTAAGAGTAAACATTTTTAACCCATAAAAGCCCAAACCGTCACTGGTGACTAAAAGCACCAACTGATCTAAACTGTTTAATACCTGCTGACCCACTAATCCTAACAATACATGTAAATAATTAGTGTAAAATGCAGTTTCTCAGCTTTTTATTATCATCAGATATGACCCATTTGGTCTGATTTACCACTAAACCCATGTGTTTGACGAGTGACAGTGGATGGAGATGCTTGTTTTTTATGTTCAGTTATTGATATCTTTCCTGAAAAAGTCACTTTTTCTTCATTTTTCTCTGTTTTGATAGAAAAGCCTTTGAATTTGTCGAGTTTTCATGAACATGATCTGTGAAATAAAGTAAATATAGGAAAATAAATGATTTATGCTGAAGAATGTAAAATACAGAGGATAACGTCATAATAAATGACAATAAACCACTTAGGAAACGTTAAATAGACAGAAAAATTCATGTGGGAACTGCCACAAAAGTAGTACTGGGTCTTTATGGGTTAAGAAACGGCAAATGCTTTGGTGCTTTCATGTGCACAATAATTACAATTGTCTGCTGGATGCATGGAGCCATTCTGCGGACAGATGTTTTGTACATGGAAAAATAAAATTTGGAACAGAAAATTCAAGTTTTGATCTTGAATTTAGAAAAAAAAACAATAATGTTTTCAAATTAAAAATAAGTGTATGGAAAGTTTTTTTTTCAGGTTAAATATAATTTTGATTCAGTTTAGTAATTCTTTTTAAATAAATTACTTATTTAAAATTTTCACTTTAATATATATTCTAATATTTGAAGCTTTATTTTTTTCAGTTGGATGTTTTATCTTTTCAGATTAAGATATTTTTCACAGTTTAAAAACTTATTTTTTCACTTTCATATCCTCTTTTTCGTTTTCTAATCTCTTTTTTCCACTTGCAAATCTTCTGGCCCTGATGTGGCGTGAGGGCTTGGCCTCAACTGAGAGGGCCAGTGACAGCAGCACTAAAAGGCGTAGAGATCTTCCCCACTCATGATGCCTTCAGGGAACGTAGGAACTAAATTATTCAGACTTAACACGTTATTTACAATATATTCAAATAACTGGTTGTGAAAATCTGAAAAACTGATGCCAGTAACACACTTACATTCCAAAAGCTGTTTTATACAGTACTGAGCACCATTTGCGGTATAAGAGGATAAATTATATCAGATTGTGCAGATAAACCGACACACATTATGCACCTGATATTTCCGATTTCCACATAGACCATGAACGCAGCATAGCGTCCGCTTGCAATCATGGCGTCTGGTCCACCTGGAGCAGCACACAGGTAAGAAAAAAGTAAGAAATGGTAACTAATACTAATTATGTTTCCTAAATTGTATACTGAGGGGTCGTTTTGTGACAATGTACAGTTTTTGTGACATCTTTAGATGGTGAATTTAGTAAACATATTTTGGCA
>JAPTYQ010000010.1:25487000-25497698 GCA_029814465.1 Ostorhinchus cyanosoma
AAACCCACCCCCCCCCCCCCCCCCCCCCAAAAAAAAAAAAAAATCTACTCCATGAGGCTCTGTTCCTTAAAATAGTTTAAGAGGGAATGTGTATGTATGTGTAAATATTTTAAAAGTCCAGGTAACAGGTTTTTTTGCGAGCACTAATTTAACCACATTACCACATATGACCACATTGCATAAAATCACATCAGAGAAAAATTTTAAAATATCTTCTCTCTGAAAGGAAAATGGCAATACGCATTGACATAGCTGTGTTTTATAGAATGCATGTAAATGTCTGAATGGCCTATGCCTCTGATTTGGGATCTTGTATGAAGTGTCCCAAGTCACAAACATAAACCTCACATTCACTGTGATTTGTGACGTTCATACTGACATGAGGAAATGATGTATATGAGAAAGAAAATCCAATTTGGACCACGTTTGCCTGCAGTCTGAACATATCTTAACAGTACATCAATCACCTTTATACGCCACTCCTGGGGAGGGGGGGGGTCTGTGGTTGTCATGAGGTGACTATAAACAGCTGATAGACTTTAAGACTGCAGGGCAGAAATGAGTCAAATCATAAAGCAGATAGAAGACAAAAACTTAACAGGCCAAGTTCCATTCCTCTAACAATGGCAGATGTAGAAAATGTCATTAACAGAAACGACATTATGATTATTTCACTGCCCCAGGTTAATGTTGAAACAGCTGTTTTTGTTGTAAAAAATTGTTGTAATTAAAACTAAATGTATTGCTAATCCAAGTCACTTGCAGTTTCCTCCATCCCTCCCTGTGAGACCTAGACAGTGTTCACTCCCACAACCGTTGTAATTGAAGCTGATAAAGGAGCAGGAAACCCTAGAGTCTATCTGATCCGGTTTGTTGGAAAGAGAACCATCAGCAGGACAGACAACAAGACGATGTCCTTTTAAACCCAGAGGGAACATGTGCAGTTCTTTAATGTAAACCACGGAGACCAACCCAAGACTTTACTGTCAGATCAAACAAAGGCTCTGATTCTGACTGTGACTTTCCCAGGAGTCCTATTGGGGCACTGTGGGTATCTACTAAGACACACATCAGACTGCCCCAACAGAGCGTTGTATATTTATATGTAAGAATAACCTGATCTGTGGGCTGACTGGGCCGTAGTAGTACTCCATTTATTATGCATTATGGTGTCATGGACCATAATTGACTGGTGAACCATACAGATCCAGCCCCATGGTTTGGCACACATGGAATGCACTTTAATTGCAGATTAATCATTGTGTGTAATACAGTTTGAATTTGTGCAATAAGTAATTGTTATACCTAATAATTCCTTTTAGTTTGAGCGTAGGTTTGCAGTGAACAGGTACAGGTTAAATAGTGTGTGTCCATATTCATCACAGGGGTGTTTATAAATGTAGGTGACGGAGACTGTCATGGCTAGTGGAGGAGCAGAACTTGACAAAAGCCTCTGAATCATGTAGGTTTCATTTATGAGCTTCCCTATGAAATATAAGGATGATGATGGGGGGAAAAAGGTGGTGAGCAAACCTGTTATTGACTTTGGGCATTACTCTCCATTTCTATCAAAGTTGGTTTACTCGCTCATAATCTGGACAAAAGATCAAATCATAACTTTACCTCTAGTTTTCTTCATGTAGGTTTCTGTAAAGTTTGTCTGTGATGACTTTTGTTGTTATTCAACTTAAAACAAATTTTTGCATCCTTTTTGTCTGATATCATCCCAACAGTATTCATTATCTGGTGGAAGTAAGCTCATGTTTTCATTAGTATGCATACATCTGTGACAGCTACAGTGTTTCCATTATTTACTGGACTACAGCCGAATTTGTCCAGCAGAGTTAATAATGAATCAAAAACATGTTTGCACTTGAACATAACTCTCAACCATCTGTGTATATTAAACTCATACATTGAAGTTCAGAGGCCAGGCTTGCAGCTGTCAGACTTGTGGTAATTCTTCATAATAATTTCTTTAGCAGCAGCAAAACAACAGCCTGTGCTAGTAACATTAATGCTACAAACCCATAGGTTTGTCTAACACTTATGTCCACTGCTCTCTGTAAAGTTACATAAAAAAAGCAAATCATATGAGCTCATATGATCTGATCACAGTCACAGAATCATGACATAGTCCATCCTTAATGACCAGTAAATAGAGAAGCCTTACACTTCAAGCACACTCTTCTCCTCCATGTTGCCTGTAAATATACTGTATATGTCTGAACACACACAGTCAATACTTAATTTACACTCACAGTCACCAGTTAATAATTAAAACACTATAATCATGTTTCCTGTTATTAAAATGCAACAGGGAGGTGCTGAAGTGTTGGTGAAAATGAATCCCTAACAGCATCATTTCACTTAAGTGCTGGACCCATGGCTTCGTACCTGCAGCTGCTGTACAGCCACTTCCAATATCTCTGAGCACTTCTCTCCAGTGTTGCTTTATTCATGCCCATCAAGAATAATTGGCTTGTTATCTACTCCTATTCTAATATGGTTTTGTTCTGTCTTCCTATCTCGGCCTCCTGCTCATCTTGGCCTCCCTCTGCAGCCCATTAAGAATGCCCCAGCAGGGAAGAAGTACGTTCGCTGCCCCTGCAACTGTCTGCTCATCTGCAAAGTCACTTCCCAGAGGATTGCCTGTCCCCGGCCATACTGGTGAGACACTCTTCTTGTGTGTGAGCACTGTGCACTCCACTGCCTGAGAATAAGGAGAGAGAATGTGTGTGGGTAAGAACACTGTTATTTGTGTGTGATAAGGACAGGAAGAAGTGAAGCAGAGGAAACAAGGTGCAGCGGGAGCAGTAGTCCCTCAATTAAGGCTATGCTCTCAGCACAGTTTACATGTGGTGCTCAGTGAGCCGGATGAGGAAATAACAGCCTCATTAGAGGAGCCAAATCATGTGTTTCACTTCTGAATATTTTCTGTGGTATGAGAGAGCTGTTTTTGTAGAGGTTAATGTAGAGCCAGGTGACAAATGAGAGGTTTGTTCCTGGTTGACGATGCCCCCATCCATAGGGCACCAGGGTTCGATGAATGGGTTGATGAGTATGAAAATGATTATCCTTCACACTCAGCAGATTTCAACCCAAATGAACACCTCTGGCAGTGGGAGGGGGTACCGGTACATCCAGAGTCAGGCTCATGTTCTAACATGGACTTGCAGGGTTTCCTCTTCATTATAAGCTCAGATGCACCACCCAAGCCATTTTGAGCACTGCCTCAGTAAAACAACTAACTAAACGACCAATGCTGCTTTTTCACTGGACATATCAGTTCGATTCTCACCGACACAGCACAGTGTTTCCACTGCATGAGACCAGGGACCACCAGCTACTATCACATTCTTTTTCTAGTATCGCCTTTGCTTAGGTTCCACACAGGCTAAAGTAATATTAAACAGGATATTAAGTCATGCAGATGACAGAGTTGACACTATAACAGTGTCTGTGTGTTGTTACATTGTGTCATGAGATGCTAGTGGGATATCTTAATAAATTTACCACAAGTTAGAAGTCTAAACAACTGTACTTTCACATGGAATAAAAGCTTCATGTAAGTTGCAAGTTAAAGTTTGATCTTTCCCTCCGGTTTTCACATTCATGGCTTCAATCGTTCTGATACAAACATTGGAAAAGTATTATTAATCAGAAGTTATAGAAAGGCACCAGTCAACTTCTTTGCTGCTTTTTGTATGTATTTTTTTTATTATCTGATCTACCTTTATACTGTACCCAGAGAAATTGATGAAAACAAAGGGTGGTCTAATCATTTTTTTCAGCGACTGTATCTTGATGAATTAACCCCACAACACTGTTGCCTGAAAACTTCCTAAAAACTACATATTGTAAAACAAATGTGGCACATGCGTAAAAAGTTTCAGTAAAGAAAATATACAAATACAGCTCATTATTATCAACATTTAAAAACAGGACCCATCAACTGGAAACCAGCTACAACTGTTTGATCTCAAAAGTTACTTGGCTTTGATTATTCTCCACTGATCGGATGCCATCCAAAGGTTTGGGTCCAATAAGAATTAAGTAAGCCTTAGAATTAAGTAAAAAGTGGGTTTTTAAATTACACTTTTGAGTCACAACTTTAATTCGGCCAACATTAACAAAGCACCAGATGGGAGAATATCACCGAGTCTTATAGTATTGTATATGTGTGTAAATTAGAGGCGTATACGTTTCTGGATTCCAAATTCCATGCAGCAGTCTGACTGCATCTGGGTGGAAGCTGTTTTTCAGCCTGTTTTCGCTCAGATGCAGCACAGCCTCTGGTAGCTTTAAGAGACTCACCCTGTGGCCTGTATCTGACAGCCTTCATAGCCAAGGATTTATTGCTTTATTTGGTCGTAGAAAACCTTCACCACCTGTTGAGCCGTGTTATACCCTCCTATCTCAAAGCCACTTTACAGAAATGACCTGCCTTCACCTACACACCAACGCACAGGTAACACAATATAGTTTGTAATGATTTTTTTTATTTTTTTTAGGAAATGATGAGGCTTTTCTTAGAGATGCTATTTGAAAACATCTGTATTGTATTGATTCCAGCTCTACTTATATGATGGACTTCCTGCAGGTGGATTTGGATTTTGCTTTGTCATGGTTACAGTCTGAAGGGGCTCCTACACACCCCGCTATGGGAAAATGTTTCTATTATATGTTATATGTTGTCTTCTGATTATTTATTTATTTTTTGCACACTCTTAATAAAAGGGAGTTAAGAGTTACCTGTTCGAAGACCATTTGCGTGGAAAAATAAATGTACAGTATTCTAGAAAATGTAAAATGCAGCTGCAGATGCATCAGGATTCATTGATGGATGAATTATACAGCCCTTTGGTCAGCTTTGGCTGTTGTAAAGGGCTTAAGAAATAAAAATTGATGGATTGATTGAATCATAATTGAATTGTTAGGCCAATGAAGATTCCCATCCTTAGTGTAAATATCTGTAGAGATGACACCTATTTGTCTGCAGGATGCCTCCCTCGCTGACCTTTCCTTGAGGTCTCTGGTTTTCCTCTTGTAAGGGTCTCTTAGGGGGGACATTTTTTTGCTCCCAACTGAGGGCTGAAGGACACGTGGTGTATATTTAACAGATTAGAACACATCTTGAAGCAAATTTGTGATTTGTGGATATTGGACTGTACAAATGAGAGTAACTTGACTTGAATATCTGTTGAGGGAATGGTCTTTCATTCCTCAAGTAGAACTTCAGAGACTTGTAGAATCAATGCCAAGGCGCATTAAAACTGATCTGCAGGCACATGGTCTCCCAACACCAGTTCGTACAGACCGCAGTATATCATTTGTATAATTTCAGTAGTCCTCAAACCATTTAGTGAATCCTCAATCTCTGTGGATCAAGGCAGTATCATCCCATTAAAGACCACATGGGTCTGTGCTTTCATTTGTCACCCATCTGTTTGTATTGCGTGTTATTTGGAGTGCTGTTTACTGCAGGAATTGGAATTATGTTGAGGTTTAAATTTCAGCTTGTACCTTGCAGCTACAAACAAAAAAAAACACAATTTAACAGCATGTATCTGCTTTAATTATGCACTAAGTTCCTTCAGAGTAGCTACCAGCCACTTGCATACTTAGCATAGTCATTCATATTAAAGTGGCACAGAACATAATCAGCCCACAAGCCTCTTTATTTATGAGCGAACACGGTCAGAGGTACCTGTTTATGCCAGCTGTACTGGGGAAATTTTGACCTTATTTCTGGGTAGAAAGAAAATATTAAAAGGTTACTGACACCGAAAGAGAATGTGGAAATGTCTGGTGCCTCATGTTGGGCAATGAGCACATTTAAAAGCCAAATTATACTGTTCACAGGACAAATGGATGTCAATTTGTGTGGATTTTTGTCATGCATAACACAAGGCCTGATATCCGTCATTTGGCAGCTCATCTGAACATCACACTGCTGTTATTGAAGGAAAGATATGATTCCTTGTTTATGCTTGAGGCACAAAATTAACAGGGACAATATTTTTAGCAGTCCTTTTTTGTTCATGTTGCACTGATATAAAAAAAATATGTAATTTTTAAACTGTACATCACAAAATCTCTTGTTGTGAAGCTCAATTCATGTGTCAGCTTCAGTGCAGATCAGGTTATAGCTGGAGGTGAGTTCAACTGTTTTGCTGGTGTTAAATATATCCATTAGGGAAAAAATTATTTTAAATGTCAAATGATCACAATAGAAAACCATTTTATCTTTGGCAATGTTGCTCATTTTGCTTCTTTAAAAATTCTACCATCCAGTCACATGACAGGCTTAAAAAACTGAAGGGATTATGAGGTTAATGTAATCTTTTAGAAAGTTGCATTGCTTCACTTTTAAATATGTTTTGGGGACATGTTGTAAGAGTAAGCCAAGAAAATGGCAAATCCTCATGTAAAAATAGCTACTTGAGGTAACAAAGGTGATTGTAGTAATCTTATTTTCATCTAAATGTGTTTAACATGATCCGGTTTCAACACGGTGTTCAGTGCTTGGTTGAATACTATTTTTGTACTGAGTTTGAAATCTGTTTTAAAATGGTTTCATAATGGTCTTAAATTGAACTTAGTGAAAAGTGCACGCTTTACAAAAAAGCATTGATTTAACTTCACTTAAATAATGTGAATAATTAAGGCCTCTATCTCAGTTTGATCATTTACTTTTGGATTTCTCCATCTAACTGTATTCATTGTACAGTTATCGCATTTGACAAAATGTTGCTTGAGGCATCTTAGTTTTTAATCCTCAAAGGCCATCCCCTCCTTTCTGACATGAAATTGCTCCAGAGTTTTTCCCTCAAGTGTTTCTGTTTTGCATTCCAACCAGACACAGGGACCGAGCCAGACATGTCTCCATGCTATAGTCTGATCTCCTGAAGTTATTAGAGGAAAAAGATGTAGAACAGCAGCAAGGGGTGATAATGAGGCGATGAGCTGTTGATAAAAGGCAATTTGGAGAAGTAAAACTGTACTGCACTGGATTTATGGAATAGAATGGATCAAAATATCAAACAGTGTGAAAATATCACAACATTTAAGACGTTTAACAGTGCAGCAGGGATAGTAATTGATGATGTGTTATTTGTTGTATTTTTTCAGTATTTAATAACTGACCTATTATTTGCTTCTTTTTTTTTTGGACTGTAAACATTAGCTGATTAGCCAAGTCATATAAAGTTGAGGTAGAACAATATAAGCTCAGCGTCTTCCTTCTCCATTTCAGACATAAACTGTTATTACAGAGCCACAGTAAAATAGTACATTGTGTGATTATTTTTTTTCTCTTTTTGTTTAACTTAATGCCTTCCATATTCTGGAGTGTTCTGTTTACGTTTTGTAATTTCTCTTTGCCTTTTGTTCACCTTTATATTTTATTTCATATTTATGTTCAAAGTAAAGTGGATCATAATTATGGAGCAGCAGAATCGGGTGCTGATTCCTTGCTCATTTGTATCCTGAGGAATATCTGGACTCATTTGTGCTCTCTGTTTGTTTCTCGCTCTAGTAAGAGGATAATCAATCTGGGTCCAGTCCATCCCGGTCCGGCCAGTCCAGACCCCCAGCCAGCTGGAGCCCGGGTCTCCTGTGGACACTGCAACAACACTTTCCTGGTATCAACACACACACACACACACACACACACACACACACACACACACACACACACACACACACACACACACACACACACTGCTGTATATAATCCACCAGTCTGAGCCTCCATTTAATGCAACCCAGTCCATACAGGAGAGCTGATTTGTAGTGAATGGGTTTATATTTTATAACTAAAACAACCTACACAGCTTCTATACTTTTTCACACAACATGATCTTTGGTTTTACTAGTTATGAATGTATCCCACCTGAAACACAGCTCAAATTTCAGGAAGGAGTTGGGTACACACTATTTGCCAAGTAATTCTAAATAAATGATTTTCTCGTTTTTGTCAGCAAAATGAGGTATACATTGGTGAAGAAGTAGATCTCATTTTTCTTTCTTAAAGGTCTAGTTTGTAGGATTTAGGGAAATTTAAGTTAAGAAATATGTGATATTCATTCAACCTGATTTATTTGACCTTTATTTTACCGGGTAAAATGTTTGAGAACCAGTTCTAATTTACTAACATGACGTGACCTCATGTAAACTGTTGTATGATAGTGAGGGTTTCGATTTTTGTTGGGGTTTAGACGCTCTGTGGATCCCAGTATTTTCCCATCGAATCCACTGATCACCTGAACATGTTCTTACCATAAAAACAAAAACGTACAATTCACATACCACTGACATTACCAATCTGTGTACAGTATTGACAGGAGACAAAGTGGATGGAGAACGAACAAACTGCTTTAAAACAAAACATCCTAACAAAGTCCACTGGGGATTAACTGCATCCATTAAATGTGTGAAAAGTCATTCAGTTAGTTTTGATTCTCACACTTAATTTGCCCAAATTGACTCAGGTACAGAATCATTTGGAATTCTAACCACAGTGAAATTGTTCAAGCAATAAATCTTATTTTTGATCTTTAAATGTAATAACATATTCTGAGGTGAAAGATAAGCTTGTTTATGTGATAAATTTGCATATGAGCTCCAACTTAAACGGATTTGTTGCAATTTTACACTTTTTTTTTTGCCTTTGTGCCCAATACATTAAATTCCTCCCTAAAGATTCCTTTATTTAATTATTTGCTATTAGTTAATAGCTTGATGTAGAGCAGCAACAAAGAAATTGATGAATTCATGACTTACTGACTACTAAATTAATCTTTTACTCTTTTGCTAATTAGCTTTTGTTTGTAAAAATTCTATGATGTTCTTAAATGTATTTTCTGGCCTCCTCTGTGACAGTAACTGAATATCTTTGTTCTGAAGATGATAAAGATATTTGAGGATATCATGATGGCCTCAGGGAAACACTTTTTCATCATTTTCTGACATTTTATATCCCAACACTAACAACTGCTAAATAAATGGAACATATAATCAACAGATTAATGGACACTTGTGAATAATGGTTTGCTGCAGCCCTGGTTTGAATGGAGACGTAGCAGAGACTCTAAAAATCACAGAAATCAAGGATGTTTTCAGGTCACCATCTTTTAACAACATATTAGTCATTTATTATTATCCAGCAGTAATGACAAACATGAAATAATGTTTGTAATCTGTAGTAGCGAACAGAATCTGTTTTTGGTTTGCACTCTTTCTGCATTTCACCTTTGGCTTTTGGAAGGCAGAAATGGCTTTTTTTCTGTTATGTCAACTACACACCAGCAGATTAATAAAGGACAAATAATCAGAATAGCTAGACAGTTCCTGTCTTCCTCTGCCTCTTTGAATTACGTAACCTGTAAAAAAAAAAAAAGGAATCAAAAACAAGTCACAGAAAGCCAAAATCCAATCAAATATTTGTGAAGAGCTGATTCATTTCTATGTTAAACAGTGTGGTAATAAAGCCGCTTTGGCGTTTGCTTTAAATGAAGCTTTTATTAGTTTTTTTTTTATTTTTATTAGCAGCTAAAATATCTTGGCCTGGAAGGTTTTTCATTGTGAAATGATTTATAACACTGGCAAAAAAAAATCTGAGCACCAGGCCCGGTAGATGTTGAGTTATTGGTGTAGATCAATAACCCTATCAACTCTGGGCTGATATATTCTGGTCATTTTGTGCTAAGGGGAAGGTAAAATTTCAACTTATGGCTCTTTTAACAATGTGGTAAGACAGGTAAAGATGGCCGCGATGTATAGCGAAAGAGCAGGTGAGTCAGAAAGAGAAGAATGGAGCTGTAGAAGAGGTGAGATGGATGGTACGAGGTGTTTAACATTCGGTTCAGGCCCTTCTCAGCTGCTTAAAGACAGAGCGCTGACTGAAAATACAAATCCATGCCCTGGGTGGCGTCGCGGCGATCCTTTTGTCACAGATCTAGTGATAATGTTCTCTGCACCTCCCATACAGAGCGTTCCTTTCAGAACAAGAAGAATGTACAGCTTGCAGAGTGCTCTTCTGCTCTGCCGGGTCTACAAATGTATCATAGGGAAATGTAAGGAGGGGGGATACGTATCAGCAGCCGGAGAGAAGATTATTTTTCTTCCTCATTTTGGGGTGGCAGGTAACACCTGTTTGGGAGAACTGCAAAGGTTGTGCTCAGTTTCTTGAACTGTATTATCAGTCAAAGCAGAAGGCACATTTAAATAACACCGTGTGGAAGAAAGCAGTTTTAAAGGTGCAGCTTAACCTGAACAGTGACTCAGTCGGACCAGATTTGTACGTATTTATCGAGCTCAAACAACTGACCCTTGGTTAAGTCCGGGTTTCTGTTCTGTTCACACCCCTGCCAAGCCTCCACACACAGCAGATCCTGCTACGGTGCTTTCAGTGTCAGTCGGAGATCTACCATAGGAAATAAGTGGACATTTCCGCTTCCTACAATCCCAGAAGACCTTGAAAATTCATGGAATTGAATATATTCTTATTTACCTGGCCAAAAGTCTTGAACTGACACAAAATTATCAAAAGTGTTTCGCATCAGTTGACAATTTAAAGCCACAGATCACCAATAATTTTTATCCAACTGCTGTCAAACTGATAAACACACACACACACACACACACACACACACACACACACACACACACACACACACACACACACACACACAC
>JAPTYQ010000010.1:25509745-25519968 GCA_029814465.1 Ostorhinchus cyanosoma
CAGTTTGAACATGTGACACATAAACAGTACCACAGTGTTTCAGTTTGAACATGTGACACATAAACAGTACCACAGTGTTTGTCATGTCTGTTATGGATTGGGATTGTCTCTGTCAACTCAGCATATTTAATGGGACGGCTGAGCCTGTACATGTCGCTGCAGCTTTATTTAAAAAACGTCATCAATTACTAGAAATTTCAGGTGACCCTATTTGAATTCCAGGCGATTCCACGGTTGAAAAACACTGTTGTAGATGCAAAACATTGTCTGGATAGTAAGAAATGTAGGTAAAACTAGATGTGTTTTTAGATAAATATATTTTATTGATCCTAAACGAACCAATTTTAATGAAATTTTATGATTCTGGGGATGTGTGGGGTTGTTAGTTAATCCTTAAATTACATGAGGCTCTGAACAGAGCTGAATTTCTTACAAAACTACAATTATTAAATGGTAGTTGGTTCAGACGTGAAATGATCTGAATATTGTAACTGTTCATAAAGTGAAATGGGATGTCCCTAACAATATTGCCTCCTCCGTGAATCAGAGTAAACTGTAGTCAAGTTTAATGCTGCCTTCATGTGCTATCAGGAAAATGATCCTTTCCTCGAGTGAATTTGAAATTACCAGTGCATTGTGTTCAAGTGCTTTTTTTGTTGTAGTGAAATGAAAAATGGCTGATACACAGTTTATCGTAACCTGCTACCTGGGTACAACAGTTTCAGTGTTAATTCATCTGCCACAGCATTTTTGTAATTTTTTATTTTTTTTGCAAATTGTGTATACTGTAAATGTGCAAAATCATCAGCTAACAGCAGCAGAATGTTAATAAAAGCCTTGTTTATCATTGGCCATGAATCCCTGGTTACTCTCTACCATCTTGAAAAGGTCAAAGGTCATTTTCATCTCAGCAGCTCATACATCAAATTTTCTCCCAGTTCTCCAGTGGAAAATCTGACATGAGGGGGCCTACATGTCCAATTTTTCAGTTCGTAACTAGTATTTTCTATAATTCCCACAGCACATGAAGGCAGCATGAGTCTTGTCCAGAAAACCAGGACGTTACTTTACACTAACCCAACAGCCTGATGCCAGACTCTTGTGTTTTGTATTTTTATTAGTAGCATTTCCCATAACTTAGGAGTACCTGAAATGAGATGACACGTATGAATTAACACTTTACATAACTATAGTTACAAAAAGAGAGTATTTTCTGGCAACAGTGACACATTTTCCTATTTTATTGATGATCTTGCCGAGACCAGGATGGATGAGGATCCAGATGGTGTCATTCCTAGACATCGGATCTGATTGACCCACTCTAACGTTGTGCCCTTTCCTGACAGATGGGGCTGTTTGGAGGTCACTGTGACGTCATGTCTGTCCAGGACTATGAATGTGACGTCTCAGGAAAACCTTGATGGATTTTCCTCTAGTTTCATTCAGCCTTTCTCTTGGGCTGATGATACACAGCCTGGCTACAAAAAAAAAAAAACAAAAAACTTCCCACATTCTCATGTTGAGTTGGACCTCCTTTAGTTTTTTATTATGGCCGCATTTGCTGTAGAATTTTTTTTATAATTTTATGGAATGCCACAACATTTAGTTCTATTTTCAGGATGCATAATGTTGTGGAGCCTAGATTTGATCAACTGAAGTAGATGGATAGACTTTATGGACCCCAAACTGGGAAATTTGAGTGCAGGAGCAGCATGACAAACAGTACAAATTTAATACAAGAATAAAAAATTAGAACACAGGAGCAAACACACTCTGCATAATAAATTTAGAATATAAAAACAGGACGTGTAAAAAAAAAAAAATCTGGACAATCAAACAGTAAAGTGCAACAATGAACTGAAATGTGGAAATAAAAATGGAATTTTTCAGTAAGATTAAGTATAAGATAAGTAACTGACCACAGATCATAACACTGTAGGCACTAGGCATGATGGGTAATCAGTTCATCTGGATTCATCAGACCATGTGACCTTTTTCCATTTAACACATGGATGCTCTATGTCAAGGTGATAGTTGTTTAAGAAATGAGAAGCTACTCATAGCATCAGTTTAAGGATTAAAGACCTGTTTCTCAAAGAACTCTCAGTAATCGACCAATTTCCATGAAAACATTACGATGAAAGGATAGTGTCATGGGGTTGAATTTATGGTTCTTTTTTTTTTTTTTTTAACAAAAACAGCCATGCATAATATAACATGGAGTGTAAATGTGGATGGTTTTTGACCTGCAGCTTGCGCATTAGAAGGGGTCGGCTGCAGTCACATGACCCACATAATCCATGCACATGACATCCATAATTACAGCTTTAGCACTCATGGCAGTTGTAATGAGACGGCTCAAGTCCAATCAGGCTAAATGCATAACACGCTCAGAATTTGCTTAAATGACCACATTTCCATATCGAGGTGGATTTGTAAAACTCTCTTTTTCTCTCTTTGTCTCTGGAGGCTGGAACGTGGCTGAAGGCTCAGACCTACCCGGGGATCTACGCCTCATGGGCGGTGCTGCTCCTGCTGGTCCTGGTCACCCTGGCCCGGGCCTTCTACTGGGCCTGCATGAGGGTCAGCCAACCCCTCCAGAACTTCACATAGAGTCTCCCCTTTTCCCCACTGCCCTGCCACAGCCTCTTTACCCAGCAGGAGGAACGATGGCTTTAACAAAAACACACAAAAAAATGAATACCCAATATTTATTTAAATCCAAACCCTGGAGAGAAAGTTTTCCTCCTTCTGTCCTTCCCCTTTTAGTCCAGTGTGTTTGGAAAACTGGATGGTGGTGGCTGCGACTGCTATTATCTCTTGGTAATTATGATGATATGTATAGCCTAATGTACTATTTATCTATTCTAATCTTGTGGCCAATGTGGGGTTCATTTTAACATTTTTAACACTCCTTCTTCTGCTCCTTCCCCTCCTGCGCTGTTGATAAATTTCGGCTTTTAGTCTGTGGCACATCTGTTGCAATCTCGCAACTTGTAAGACAAGGACTTAATGGTTCAGTCGTAGATGTGATTACTGCCCTTTGTTTGTTTCGGGGGGACTTTCAATCCTAATTTGACATTAGGCTTAAGCATTTAACATTTTTTCTTTTTAAAGAGGAATTATTTTGTGAAAGCAAGTCAGATAAAGCTAACAAAAATTGAAGTCGATGAGCAGCTGGAGGGACGTCAGCCTCCACCCTGCTGTGACTCCAAAAATTTAGTAGATGTCAAGAAATGTCTGAAAAATTGAATTCAGCAAGTATGTGAAGAAAGGCTATGATGTTTCTGAACTCAGTGTTTATGCTGAATTATCCCCTGGGACTGACTTTGATCCAAAGCAGCATGAAAAGCCTTAAACAGGAGTCGTGATAGAGAGGATTCAACTCGCATACACACAAACACACACGCACGCACTCATGCATACGCAGCCGCATCACTTCAGACCGTCAACACAACAAAAGGAGGGCTGCTCTTTTGGAGTTACACAGCTCAGGAGCCAGTTTAAGTCAAAGGCATCCCAGCCTCGCTCTTCAAGGACGGAGCTGCAAACAGACGACGTCCTCGTATCAGTAAAGCCGATGCCAATTTCCACGGAAGGTGGATACTTGTCCTGTTCAAGTGTGGCGGCAAAAGGTCAAAACCAAACAGGATTACTCTTTTGATTCCTCTGAAACACTAATTTTAATATTGCCTAAATGCTACCTTCCATGACAGATCCTACTGCAACATATCAGAAACGAAGTCTTTTATTTCCCAAATGCAGACAAATTTCACGTTTTGATAAAGGTTCAAAACACTGATACTAATGCATCGCTCATGATGATCGAATACTTGATTGAATGGAACATTTATCATGAAATCCTCATTTTTCATGAACTAATGATCAAGTCACTGTCTTTCTGTGGTTACTTCACACTGACTTGATCATCAAATGTTAATTCCCCACTTTGACTGACAGGTGCGTGGCTGCCATGTGGGTTTGGATTGACAGGTTGATTGCCTGAGTTTTGGAGCTTCTGTCTGTTGAATCCGATTGGTTTTTGCTCATTCCTGACAGAGAGCCCTATTCTAAAGTGTGGTTAATAAATTACAGTAACGAGAACGTCAGAGAATTCTGTCACACAAATATTTTCTGACGTTTAGGACTTAGATTTACATTTATGCATTTGGCAGACGTGTTCTTCCAGTGACTCACAGGGGAAGATTAACAATTCAGCTTCACGACAATAGCTGGTCTGTTAGTGTAACTTAGCTACATAAGGTAATGTCTGTGTAAATGTAGTACTGCATTATAGAGCCTGATAAAGACCGCTAATGCTAGTTTTATTATACATCATGCAACGCTGACATTACTGTTATTAAACACAACAGTACGTGGTAACATTTAGTAACATGTTGGTTTTTAACACATAAATGTCTAATGGCCATTTTGCATTTTAGTTATTGAAAATGTTAATAAATCCATGCTTAATTTAGCAAAAAAATATGTTCTGATGTAGTAGACCTTCACCAGCCGCAGACTCTTGACAGATCCCTGGCATCTGCTCAGATATTTTCATAAAGTGCAAGAACATGACTGGCTGTAGAAACGGGCAGCATAAACAGATTAGACCAAATTATTCCTCAGTTTCCTCCATAAAAATATAACTGTTATTGTAGATGAAAAATAGCAATGGGGGAAAAAAATCTTCTTTATCATAAAGCACCACCCTTTGCTTACAGTCTGGCCTGTATGTTTAGGACGTTGGGGGTTGCATTAGGTTGGAAAGATTCCCCCCTTGTCTCCTCCCCAGTTCCAACTAAACTCTGCTTCTAAATAAACACAAACCAGTGGCTACATCCACTTGGTACCAGTATATCCAACATGGTACCATGTCTCACAGCTGGTCTTAATAATTAAGTAATAAATTCTCCCCAAGACATTCCTTATAAAAGTAAATTCCAGAAGTGGAAGCACAGTCAGTCAAGTTTTGTCCAGAAAAGTTTTGTGAACCTCAGATAATGCTCACGTACGGCTTGAGCAAGTCTGAAGCAAATTAAACCTTGTTCCTGGGGGTCCTGAGCTTTTTAAGTGTAAAATATAGCATCTCAGTCCGTGTTATGAGGTTACGACATTAACATTCATTAATTGATAAGTGTGAGGTAATGACATAAAGCCACAGTGGCTTGATGATTAGCTCCTGGTGGGCAACAGGAATTCATAAAACCATCCTGCATTAATTCATCATGAGTCATGCATTACTTATATGATTTATTAGAAGTACTGCCATCCATTTTTTGCTCAACTTTTTCAGCAGAAACAAACAGAACCAGTCGACTGAGAAACCAGTATCTGATTTTCTTTTTTTTTTCCTTTGGTTGGTCTTAACTTTTCCTTTAAACTGCTCCAAGAGTCTGATTTTCAGAAGCTGAATGTTGAGTTCCTTGGGTTTCTGCAAGTCATTTTTAACAGCCTTCAATCCAATCATCTGAAACTTTGGCCTGAACATGTCTAATACAATGACTTTATTCAGATCTTTGATTGGATTCAGTGCTTGAAGCCTGTTATCTTGACACTGGAGCCTCAGTGAAGTCCATGAAATATATGTATAAATATATGTTCAATTGCATTCATAACGGTTTTAAACGAGCAGGTCTTATACTGAACCTCTTGAAACCTGCATTCACCCTGACTTCAGCTCCTGATCCCACCCCCTACATTTCTGGATGGGGCTCTGTGGGACCTTTTCTGGGCTCTGGTCCAGTTTGAGTCATTGAAGATGGAGGCTGGTGCTGAGCTGTGTGTTTTTTGGTTTTTTTTCTTTTTTTTTTTTTTCCAGTTTGTTGGTCCACTTGTAGACTTGTGTGATTCATTGCAGGTGGTTGGAGGCCAGTAGATGAACAAATGTGGCTTATTAAACAGTCTGAAACTTCTATCAGCAACATGAGGAACACACTACACTTCTCACTCTGTAGGTCCCTTAATGACTCATCTGTGGGTCTGAATGTGGCAACATTTTTCTTTATTATGACTTCTATATTTTTTTTTAATTGTAAATATATATTTGTTGTTTTATGTGAAAGGAAGTGACTAAGCAAATTCTGTTGCACTCTGAGCTTAACACTACTGCTGTGATCGTCGCAAAGGATTACGTCGTTGTTTTTAAGAAGGTTATTTTTGCAACTCTTCACCTGTTACATATTTAATGATTTGATGAACTACTAACCTAATAAGCCTCTGGACACGTGTCCAAATCTTACACACAAACACACACACACAATATAACACAAAAGACATACACAACAACATTCTGATCACATTCCAAAGTCACCACATTTCTCAGATACACACCCAGCACCTTATACAGTAGTGATGCACACTGCAGACACCAATTAAGATGAGATGAAGTTAACTTGAATGAAGTGAGGTCGGAGACAGTAACAGCCTCTATGAAAGTGTCATGTTATTTATTCCAACACTGCAGGAAAAAAACAAAAAAAAAACAGCTCCTCTGTACATTTCTTTCTTTTTTAAATGGTCCTAAAATCTTATTTTAAGTGCAAGCAATGACTTGAGTTTCTACAGCAACAGTCCAAGGGCATTTATTTTTTTCATTTTTTCCCCTAGAAAGTGTATTTTCCAGTTCAGGTCAGTGCATTCATCTTTTCTCCATTTGAAACTCAACAGTGCTATGTAAAGGAAATAACACAACAGGATGGAATGCTAGAGTAGATGGTTTTGCACAGACGCAGAGGGCCTGTTTTTTGTTTTTTTTTCCTGCAATGTAATGATCATGTTTTATCCATGACTGCAGAAGAAATCAATCATGTTAATGCCAATAATCAAGATCCTGGCTGATGCTCTTTTCAGAGTTTGTTTACACACAAATAAAGACATGATGATGTAAAAATCTGGATGTGACTTTTTTTTACCAGCATGTACTTGGGTTTGAATGTTAACAAGTAAATAAAAACTGAATATAAGATATTTTTACTTGAATTAAGCAAAAAATCTGCCAATGGAACATGGGGAAATGATCTTGGTAAGAGTTCGTGAAATAAGATTTTCAGTATCCATTGTCTAAAAATAAGTTCTTATATCTCATTGAAAAGTTCCTGTTTAAGTGTTTTAACTGTGATGAGATATTTGGACTAGAAATGAAAAATACTTTTTTCCAGTCTGTTAAGCACTTTTTTCTCATATTTCTTGGATTGTGTGTGTTTGTACAGTTAAAGCAGTTTCCATACATGCTGATTAAATGCATTTGAACTCAACATTTCATTCAGATTTCACCTTTCACATTCTATTCATCACATTTACCACTTTACAGATGGGGACCATTTGCACTTTTAAAACTAGCATATTGGGTCTTATTTCCACCCACACTAGCTTTAGGCCTGCACAGACATTGATGTGATTGTGACTCATCACACCCATCTGTCACGAATCCCTCACTTCATTCAGGGCACAACAAACCGCTCATGCTATTGCTTAGCTTGGCTTATTAGCCAATGAGCTAACTAGAGAGCATGGAGAAATAATAGTCAGGCCTCACTGTCAAGGCGCACTAAGCCCAAACCAGCCAAATTGAGAAAGTGTGAGTGATGTTCAGTTCTGTTGCACAACAGTGGGAGGCAGGATGGGTCAAGTGTGAAGCCACAGCCACAGCTGATTGCAAAGCACCAAGAAAAGAAGGACAAAACAAAGAAATTTGAGTGTTAACTTGTTCAGAGCTCTGCCAGTGATTTCAATGAGGAACAATAACATGAATTTACAGATGAAGCCCTCAGCACTGACTGTTAGGAATGTCTGCTTTCAGTAGGAGGTCTGGGGAAGGTTTCATTTGCCTGTTTCATCCTTCATTCTTACTAGTTTTTCAACTGGATGAAATGTTTTCCAGAACAAAAACAGTCCAGTTGAACTTCAAAGAACGATTAAAGGCATTTTAGTGGGACTCAGTCAAATTGTATTTAAATTTGAAGTATACTCGACGAATGATGATGATGAGAGGATGATGAAGAAGGCTTCGCTGACACCGTCTTAATTCTATAAAAAGATTTATTAAAAAAGGTACGGCATCAAACAGGTACCATGGTCTGCCTGGTGAACTGTCAGCCAAAATGAAGTCCCTGGTCTCAGTGTAACCTTCGCTTTTCTACCTCTGTTGTTTACCCTAAACATTTGGTCTCTCCTTAAAGGTATTGTTCCCTTACAACTTCACACAAACCTCAACATGAGTGGGGTAATATCCTGCTGACCTCGGAACAGAGGTATGTGACAAATGGTTGAACATAGAAGGTTATAAACATCAGGAACACTTCATTGTTGACTTCAACCCCTGCTGATCCCAAAACAGATGTAGGTGACAATCAAGTCTGGGATTGACTCAGTCATGAATATCAAAGACCCTTCAGACTCTACATATTCCACTAAATCATAATTAAAGTGTTGTCATGTTCATGGTGGTTCATACCGAACAGGAAGAAGGTCCTGGGTTTAATTCCAACACCAGCTGATGGGGGCGGGGCCTTTCTGTGTGGAGTTGGCATGTTCTCCCCGTGTCTGTGTGGGTTCTCTCTGGCTCCTCCCACCATCCAAAGACATGCACTGATAGGTTAATTGGTGAATCTAAATCGTCCACAGGTGTGAATGTGTGAGTGACTGTTTGTCTCTATATGTTCAGCCCTGCGATGAACCGCACACATGTCCAGGGTGAACCCCGCCTTCGCCCATAAGTAGCTGGGATAGACTCCAGTGACCCCAGTGAGGATAAAGCAGGTTCTGAAAATAAATTAATGAGAGGTATCTCATGTTATCAAGATATCTGTTTCCATTTAGAGCTGGTCTACACCAGTTCACAGACACCAGCAGAATCCTCCAGGAATCAACACATGGAAGTTCCTTTAACAGGCAGAAACCTGGAGCAGACCTGACTCTGGAGGATGGTCGTCTGCCTTGACCATTTGGGGGGGGGGCTGTGCTCAGCTCACAGCTGTTCTTTAAATGGAAGCTGAAAAATATAAATGCTTCATTCACAGCTATTTCATCAAATAACCTTCTGTTGAAAGTATGAGCTGTTGAAGTGATGTGTTTGTTTTTCACACTGAAGCCTTTGAAGGTTCAAGTGTTTGAAGGTCCAGGGAGTCAAAGCTAAGAGGGTTCAGGTGGATCCAACCAGAATCTGAACACTGGGCTTCATTTTGGTCCAGTTATTACAGGGGAACTCTTTGTGTCTTAGGCTGGAGCTGTTCATTCATTTATTCATCTTCTGAACCGCCTTGTCCTCGAGAGGGTCACAGAGGTCACTGGAGCCTGTGGGTGAAGGCGGGGTTCACCCTGGACATGTCTGCGGTTCATCACAGGACTGAACATATAGAGACAAACCATCACTGTCACATTCACACCTGGAAGCAATTTAGATGAACCCATGAACCTGTCAGTGCATGTGTTTGGATGGTGGGAGGAGCCGGAGAAACCAGAGAGAAGCCACACAAACACGTGGAGAACATGCAAACTCCACACAGAAAGGTCCCGCCCCCATCAGCTGGTGTTGGAATGGAACCCAGGACCTTCTGTCTGTGAGGCACCAGTGCTATCACTGCTGCTCCTGCGGTTATTACAAGATTCTTCTGGGATCTCTTCCAGGAACCCACTCCTTCCTTCTCCCAAAAACAGCACATTTTCTAGTTCCTGGTTCCATTTGAAGCAGAACATTTTGCTTCAATCACAGTAATAATGTAAACAAAAGTCAGCTAGTGTGGTTTTGTGAAACACCTGCAGTTGTGGTCTAGGCTGGTTTAGCAATAAAACAATCCCTTCTGTCTAAAACTGGTTGGGACTGAAATAAGTAACAGACCTTTGAAAAGTGGACTGAGCACTACAACACAACCCTGGACCCACAAAGCTCATGAAGGCCATCCACCCTGTGCCTCATTACACAACACCAGCCTTTCCAGGCTGACATACGTCTGCTCCCTGAAGGACTGTCTGACCCCTGTTGATCCACTATTCCATGTAAATAATTGGTGTAAAATACAGTTCTTCATCTTTTCATGGTCATCTGACATGACTCATTTGGACGTTCAGAGGCTGTGTAGTTACCATGGAAACACTGTCATCTTCTACAAGATCAATTCACCAGTAAAACCCACGGAGTTGGATCAGTGACAGTAGATAGATAGATAGATAGATAGATAGATAGATAGATAGATAGATAGATAGATAGATAGATAGATAGATAG
>JAPTYQ010000010.1:25588147-25606307 GCA_029814465.1 Ostorhinchus cyanosoma
TATATTTTTTTTTGTTTTGTTTTGTTTTGTTTTACCATCGTTTTGGTGCCCCCCCCGGTCTGGCGCCCTTATGTGCCGCATATAGTGCATACCCACTTTTTGCGTCACTGCTTGTGAGGATAAAGCAGGTTCAGAAAATGAATGAATGAATGAATAAAATTGATCCATTGGGTCTCAATGCTCAAATGTTATTATTTTTGAAACAAAAACATAACAGGAACATGTCTAACAAATTGTTACTTCCTTTTCAAAATGATGTCATTTCTTCCTCCTTCCTCATTAATGACAGTCTTGTAGTGTCACTCAAAGCCTCTGGTGAATGAATTCCTCCCCCTGGTGGATTATCTGTGTATTGTATACATCTAATTGTATACATCAGGTTTTTCAAGAAAAAAAAATATCATACCAATCATGTAGAGGGCTTCAAAACTAATGTATCAAATATGACACATTTGACATTATAGGGTTAATTTTGTGTTGCATTTTATGGTCTGTCAGCAAGCCTAACAATAATTAGTGTATTTATACATATTGTCGTTATCAAACACATTTATTCATCTCCAGTTCTACCTTCTTCTTCAATTTCTAACTCAAAAATGGTGATGGCCAAAATGCCAAACTCAAGGCAGCAGTCTGTAAAATAATATGTGATATGACACAGACTTTGTCCACCTTTTAAATGCAGTGCATGGAGTTCACTAGGTTTGAACTTTGTGTTTTTGCTGGTTGGTGCGTGTCAGGTAGGTTCATGTCTGAGAACAGCTGTGTGTTGCACTGGAAATCCGAAATGGTAATGAGAGTGGTCCGGTTGTACCATAGGTTACATTTAATTTTTCTCCTAATAGACTGTAATCTAACAAAAAGGGCTGAAATGCTGCACAGAGCTGAGGGCAATTATCCCAGTGTGGATGATGGGAATGATCTGTGTCTGTGGGTGGCTCTCTTTTACTTACCATGACTTCTCATCCTGTCAGATCTCAATTTCAGGCAGAAAACCTTGGTTTTTTTTCTCAAAAATGTAGTGTTTCATGTCATAATTTTAAGCCTGTCTGTGATTAATGTAAAACATGAATTATGCATTTTGTTGAGGCTTAGTGCCATAGTCCGTTTGTAGGTTGTTTACATTATTGTTGCAATCAGTATTTTGAAAAACTGTCCAAGCTTTGTCAAATTTATGTCTGTCCAAATGTGCTCAGCTGTCTTCTCCAGTCTCAGTCGACCTAATCAAATCCCTCCCTCTGCAGACTTCTACCTGACTGACAGGCCTCTGTTCTGTTCCCTGACAGCGGCCCAGCCTGTGGCCCACCCCTTCTTGCTCTCGTACTGCCTGCCCAAACCCATCCCAACGCCACGGGTTCTTCAAAGTACCTTCCCCTTCATCTCCGCCCCCTCACATCCTGGGGCTGACCTGAGAGAGCTGGGCTCGAGTCTTCTTCCACCTCTGGCCTCGGCCCTCCATGTGAGCTCACACGGCTGGCCACATAGGAACGCTGCAGGGTGGGATCTGAACCACATCAGTCAAAGTCTGTTTGGTGGTGGAGCAAAGCACACTCAAAGTCAAGGAGAAGAGAGGAGACTGGGAGGTGATGAGCAGATAGGGAAGTTGGAATGAAAAGGATCAACAAACCCAAACAGATGGACATTCCCTCAAATATACACTATTTTCTGCTTTTGAAGCTTATTGTAAAGTAGTTTATTATTATTATTATTCCCTGTCTGTAGTTTAAAATACACAGACTTTATATTTATTGAGTTGAAAGGTATGTTTTGTTGAATAGAAAAATAAAAAACAAAACCCTGCTTCACCTCTGTCAGAGCTTCATTGATGTGGTCGAAGAATTGCAGTAGTAAAGAATTAACAAGATGACACTTGGTGTTTAAGCAAATAAAGCTTACATTATTCAGCTGTTTGTCTTGCATTCTACCCCAACTTTGCGCCTTATGAAAATAACAAGAGTCTCATAAATCATGCATTCACACAGACACTGTCAAATTTTCGTGAAAGAAAAAGCCGATCAGCATCCGGACCAGACGATGGAAGCTGCAGTTACCACTCCAAATGTACAGGTGGCAGTAGTGAGTTTGGAAACACGGAAGAGCCAGAGCCGGAAAAGAAGAAAAGAAGTCTTACTCTGTTGATGGTTTCAAGCACCATAGATATGTTCACTAAAACCGTATTTTCTTACAGACCATCTTACTGAATTTATTTTTTGCATTTGTGCAGCTTTTTGTCAGGTGACTTTTTCCCCTTTAAGTTTTTTCCCCTTTAAGTACATTATACGTATATCCGTAATTCCAGATAAATTATTCTCGGCTGTTTTATGTACCCTATTGTGCTATTATTATGCTTATTACATACAGTTAAGTTACAGTTACGATTTTATTGCAGTGACACAGCACATAGGTCTCATATGTTTGCAATTTCTAACTTAAAGTCAACATTGCAACAATTCCTCTCTAATCATTGAAAATATGCCAGAACTGCGTGTACGTGTTTCCATAAGTCCGAAGAGACTGAATCTACAGAGTGGCTCCTCTGTCATTTTCACAACCTTTGGATGAAGTGTCATTTTCGCGCCGAATATTCCAAGTGTTTTGTCACTCGCGGGAGTTGGTGTTTCTGTATGTACACATCAGACCTGTGGTTTAAACACACTATTCACTCTTGATTTAACGGCAGGTCAGCAGTAACTTTGACAACATGCAGCGTAGTATCGCGTAAGTACAAGAATCAGAGCTGGGAAGTGTTTCCGATTAGCTTAGTGACATGTTGTGGGTGAAGTTAGCCTGAGTCTGTGTTTGGTGTTCAGGGAACCACTGGAGGAGCTCACACATGGGTTTGGGGGGTTTCATGTACTCCACAGTGGTCAGGGTCTGCCGGAATTTCAGTGTAACCATTAATCTGGTTGCAAATTAGCATTAGCATAAGTTATTTGGCGTAGTTTGGTTGGATGTGGCTATTTCCTGCATCTTTGCCTTATCAGAGCATGTCAGCTAGCTCCTGCAGAACATGTATTCATCTTAGATTAAAATGTATCATGTACATCAAAAGCTTTCTGTGTGCTAAACACCTTTTAGACAATAAAACGACACGGTATTAACCTGTGAGATGTAGTCGGAGCAATACAAGCCGTGTTTCTTCTTCTATGTTATTGAAGTTCTAGTTGTAAGATGGCAGTGGAGCTAACTCTGCTTGGCCTGTTCAGTAACCATGCAAGAGCATAAAGGTAGTCATGTTGATGGAAAGCAAGTCAGATGTTCAGAAAATACACTTTTTCACTTTGATTTTCCCCCCTCCCTTCAGATCCTTCTTTCAGCCCAAGAGCAAGGACAAAGAGGTTCAGAAGAAAACTGCAGAGGAGCCAAAGAAAAAGTAAGAATTAGTTTTGGCCTAAAACACAAAAAGGAAGTGAATGCAGTTGTATGGAGTTAGAGGTTAACAATACTTAATTATATACATTATTTCCCCTTCTCTTAAAAATAGTGACACCCATGAGCTTAAGTACTTGCCTGTAATCATTGGAAAACTCTGTTCAATGAAAAATAAGCTCTTACTGGCTGTATGGTGTGATTTCGATTAGGGCTGATTTTGATCATTTAGTTCATTTTTTTTTTAGTTTTAGTTTATTTCAAATATGCAACAAAACACTGTAATCATACTTAGTCCTTGCAAATGAAACAGATAAGAAAATGAAACAAACAAGAAACAAACATATACATAAAAACAAAATATGACTTCATTTACATATTCGAAAAGGAGTGGGAGGAAGTAAAACTTTAATCCCACCCTTTCTCCACAAAACTGTCTATTGTTTAGATTCTTATCAACATAATATATTAAAAATCAAGTCCCTTGGATCATTCAACCTCATTTATCATCTTCACATGCACATACACACCTATATTGACCTACCTAGAAAGTAAAAAGTAAATAAATAAATACATACAGACACGCATCCTTGAAGGCACACCAAAATGAATACACAAAGTAAACAGCAGTCAAACAAAACATAGACAATTCAACACATACACACCAAACAAATAAATAAACAATATAAATCACCATATATCACATTTCTTATAAATTAAAAAAAATATATATATTTTGGGCAGGGCCACTGGTTTGGTTGGTCTGCCTTTTGTCTCCATCTCCGTCTGCTCTGGTGCTGCTTTTCTCTTCTGTACCCCCCTCCCCCCCATTTGTGTTGAAACATACTGTGTCGATTCAAAAAGTCTGCATGTATCCACGTGCAAATGTGTCGATGTTTTAATGTCATATATGTGCTTCCTCTATACATGTACAACCTCCTCTGAATTCTGAAGTCAGTTGGCTGCTCCCTGTGGCTGCAGCCCACACTGGTTTTTGGAAGAACTGTGCAAACGGATATTTCATTTGATATGTTCTTGTGACATGCCAAATGACAATAAAAGCCATTCATTCATTTTCACACCTGCAAGTTTGTGCTGTGGAGGGTAGGAGGTCCTGACACTGGACATGACCACATGGACAGGCCTATTTCTCATTTTACCTTGAGTTACACACTTACTAAATAAAATGTACTTTTGCTTCTTTCTCTTCTTTTCTGTAAAGCATTTGCATGAACTTTCAATTAAGAGTGAAACGAAATATAATGTCTTATTTTATGAAACATAAAAAGGTAAATAGCCAACACTTTTCAGGTAAACATCCAGACCTGATTGTCCATGCTTCCATTGTGTGAGGAAAGTCTATACTCTCCCCTTTTTCTTTTTGTTGTTCATATCATGTGCTAACTTTCTTTATGCGCTTTTATCTATTTTTCACGTTCATTTAATGTTCAGGCTGGATTGATGGCAGTAACTTGCAGAAATCTGTAACAAATCTGTTTATTGATGTATCACATATTACCCGATGTAATGACTGTGGCACTCTAATTTGTCCCAGAGTTTTATAATGAACCAAAAATGTTTTTGCACTCTAATGTTATGTTTTGCACCGTTGCCTCGGCAAAGCATTTTTGTAAACCAGACTTTGTGCAGATTGGAGGCTAGAAGCCGAATCAACAGCTCATAGGGTTAGTGTAATTCTTGTCTGCTATCTAAAATATTCATTTCGTCAGTCTTTATTACTTAAGTAGCAACAAAACATGTTACACAAACTCTACGGGCGCAGGTTTGTTTTTGAGCAAACTAAAGCCTTTTACTTTGAATGGATGCTAAAGAATCGCTATGAGATTAATGGGAGGATATAGACAGACTTTGTGCCTATAGAGTTTGTATTTTCACATGTTCTATAGTGTCATTTACCAGAGCCCCGTCTTCAGTTTCTTACATTCAGAGGTGTGTGTTGCTCAGTAAAACTTAATGTGGCCAGTAGTTATCCAGAGAAACTGTGGAAACGGATGACAACTGAGCTGCTTTGATGATCATGTTCATTATCTTTTGACTGCCACATTTTTTAAAGTGTCTTAAAATGTCTCTTTAATAGACTTGTCTTTATGTGATGACCTTTTCATCATTGCTTTGACCCCTTTTATGACTCCTGACTAAATTTTATGTCTTGTATGTTTTTTTATTGCTTTTTCTATTGACTTTATCCTTTAAATACTTAATTTAGGTCCTGGAGCTTCTGCTTTTGAATAGTTGTATAAATGAAGATTATGGCTTTATTCATTTGAATTGCACAGTTTTTACACAGTCTTTGTTTGTTACCAGGTCGGTCAAGAGCCCCCTCAAGGTGCAGAACGGTGTCCATGAAACTGACTCACCTGTCAAGAAAGTTGTGAAGCGTGCCCGTCAGATCCTGGACAGTGATGATGATGAGGTGCCAGTGGTCAAGGAGCAAGTTTCCACAAAGGGACGAGACAAAGAAAAGGTAAGAACATCCTCACTTTCCCTTGAGTAATCATCAGGGCTTCTTTGAATTTATATGATCAACGCACGCTGCAGGATGACATTTGCGCAAAAGACAAGTTTGATAATTTTTACTTGCAGACATACTTTTTAATTGGCATCTCATCTCAGTACAGCTGTATTACCAGTAGCCTGAATATGCCATCTTTGGCGTAAAAGGGGCTGAAACACTGTGTAGCTTATAATCAGCTGTTCTAAATCCACATTGTAACATTCACGAGCTAAATCTAATAAGACTGTTAGAGCTCCTGTAGGCGTATCAGTGTCTATTGTTTATTCAAGGGTGAGAAAACACTGCCGCACAAAAGCGCAGTAATTGTATGGTGAATCACAATGTTGAATGCATTTGTCAATAAGGCGCATAATGAAAAGACCTGATTATTGGCTTTGGCTGTCACTCAGCCACCTGCTATTTGACAAGTACGGCTCTTACCCTCCCTGTTCATTTTGCTTGTCATATATTTGAAATAATGTGTTTGTTCATCTGTTTTTCTTTAGCGTGACTTGGCTGCAAGTACTTTCATGTAGTTGCATTAGCGGTTTCTATTTCTGTGACATGGAGCTGTCCAATGTAATTGTTGTCGTGGTGGTCTCAAAGCAGCTCTACAAAGGCTTCAGCCAGTTGATTATCCTCATTGATTTATGTGTTAATATTTAAGTGGGAATGGTAAGACCCAAACCAGCAAGACCACAAAACAATACAGGTCCACCATACTCAGCATTTCAGACGGGTCAAGACTGGACACTTTGGACTTAGTAGCCGATGTATCACATATTTCCAATAGTTTGTGACTAGGGCTGGGAGATGTGGAAAAAAAATCATATCATGATCATTTTTTTCATATCAGACAATATTGATATGTGTCACGATATAAATCAAATCACTATTTTTTGTCAAGCTTAAATTTTCTGTTAGTCCTAAATTAGTTGTGAAGACATCAGAGATAGATAGAAATGCATATATACATAAATACTGGTATATCTGTAAATATAAGCCACTTTTACACAGATCCTGGACAAAAAGGTGCAAATTTCTGAAAAGTTATTAAACAGATTGAAAGTTAATACTGATTAATCAATTATTTCATTTGGTTGAGTGTCAATGATATTAAATTTCTGTGGTCCAAAAAGTGAGATCCTGCTGCATTAAAATCATGGCAAGAATAGAGATGGGAAGTAGTCCTATTTCTATTTTAATGCACGATGTAAACAGGGGCCAGACAGTAAATGTGTGCCTCTATTACCAAGGCTGCAACAGGAACAGACATGAACAAAGGATAAAACTGCACTAGTCAGTCACACTCATCCTCCTGTTTGTTCTTATTGACTAAAATGGATACTGATTCAACATGAATATATCAAAATACTAAATTGTTACACAATAAACATAAAGCAACAAAATATTTTAACAGACATGCCTTTCATTTAGATGGCAACAGCATTTTTGGGATCTGAAAAGGCAAAAAAGTCAAACCTCCCTCCAAAGTGGCTCCACTCTTGTGTCACAGTCTAAAGTGTTAAAAACGTTGCGTAGAGTAGTAATAGTTTTATGATTGTGGCCATTTGTCAATAAGAAGAGTACAGTTATAGCAAGAATGGTTCCGGAGAACGGACTTCCTAAGAACACAAGTCTGTGTAATTAGGAAAGAGGACATACGTCATATTATGTGACCTATCTGGAAGGCGGCGCCATTTTGAACTTACAAGCTATCTGTTGCTATGGGCAACAGCATAGTACAGACGTGCAGGAAATTTCGCTCTCTCTCGTTCTCGCTCGAAAATATATTCTCATTCCACTCAGTTTGGAACCTTCCAAATCAAAAAGGAATATTTGGACACACTCTGTAACTTTTAGATTTCTATACATTAAATCAATTAACTGTTATTTCTAAATGTTAAAAACACATTAGATTTAAAAAAAAAAAAAAAGTTTAGGACACTTGACTTTTTGACATGTTGGAGTAGTCCATAAGAACTCTGCATCACTGCATTTTTGAAGCCTCATGTTGGCGCATGGCTGTTAACATGTTGGATTTCTGGAAACAAAAGGAGTGAGAAAGAACCAACTATATTCTAAGTGTTGTAATTGCAGCTATTACGTGATTTCAGCGATTTAATAAATATTTAAACTATCCTTCAGTTGTGTTTGGCAACAGAAATGTCAAGACGTGTACAGACACACAGATTATGGCTGCCTGGGCTAATTAACAGGTCGGTTCACAGAACATAATCCCATATAAAGGAAGACTCACATCAGCTAATGCATCTTAATTACTGCATCTTAGTGCAACTCTGTAAACACAACCACAGCAGCAGTGCCCATCAGTGAGGGAAACATCTTATTAAATGAATGTAGCAGGCTGTAGACATGTTTATTTGGGCTGTAAAGTTGGGCATTTTAACAGGGCTCCGGACTTTCACGTATGACCCAGAAACAGTTTGAAATGACTCACTTTGTGTATCGTTTGTTCCGGTTTACTTGTCAACAATGGCTGAGGCCACATCGAAGTGTCACCGCTGTGTGCCCAAATGTACGTCAAATAAACAAAGCTATTATATTCAAGTTTCATGGTTTTCCTTCATATTTAGTAGAGAAAAAATGGGCCGTCGCAATTTATCGAGATGAGGGGCCGAACTTTAGAATCCAATCAAACCTTCTTCCCAGAAAAACCGGAGTTCAGAACACCTGTTACACACAAACGTACTTCGTGATTGGATTCTAAAGTTCGGCCCCTCATCTCAATGAATTGCGAAGACCCATTTCTTCTCTACTAAATCTGAAGGAAACTTGAATGTAGATGTCTCTGTTTATTGGATGCACATTCGGGCACACAGCAGTGACGCTTCGATGTGGCCTCAGCCATTGTTGACAAGTAAACTGGAAGAAACGATACACAAAGTGAGTCATTTCAAACTGTTTCCGGGTCATACGTAGTATTGTATGGAGTCATATCATTTCAAACTACCGGTGTGGATTTTGGTACTGATTAATACTTGATTAATCAATTAAGAATAAATAAATGTGGAGCAGCCTTAGTACGCTGGTTATCTTGGAGTATTGAGACATTTACAAAACTTCAGCCTACTTATGAGCAGTGGTTGCCAGCCTGTCTTGCACTGTTGTGATCTGCCTCCTTTAGACTTCTTCCTTTCCCAGAAGCCCTCTCTAAACGATGTGCTTCATTGGACAACAGCTTTGTTTTCTCACTGCTATAGGAGAGGTGTAGACTGGTGCAGGTTGTTTTTCAACACTTGCAGACATACTTTGCCTTGCAGGCTTTGTTGAGAATTCAGTGACCATCATTGGGAGCTGCATCATGTGTAGACTCTTAAAGTGTTTATTAAATCTACCTTCCAATGCAAAGATCACTCCACATTAACATGCACCGTAAATGGACAGCAGGAATGGTAGATCTGATCTGAACACATGCAGATCTAGTCACTCTGACTGCTAGCACATAACGCAAAGTACCCAAGGTGCTGTACAAAGATAGAGATACAACTGGTAAAAATACATAGATATGTAAGATAAGAGATACTGAAACTGATAAAAACAAATACGCAATAATAGGATGAATAGCATCTAAAAACACAACCAGAAGATAAAACAAATAAGTCACACACTTGTATTTAAAATCAGTGTAAATAGGTGTGTCTTTAAAAAGATTTGAAATGCTCATGCACTGTGCACATATGGCTGATACATTGGTGCATCCCCAGTTTTATGGTGTGTTTAGACTCTGTTCAGATATTCCAGTTCTACAGGCCAACAGTAAAAGGATCAGTTCACACCTGACATTACAATGCATCCACTAATGTGTCTGGGGTTATCACATCTGATCCTGTCTGACTTCCCTGCTCGATGCACCAATAAACACAAATGGACAACAGATAAAGATCATCTATAGCTTCTAACATAATGAAAGCTTGTATTTCAAGTTGAGGTGGATGTGAAATGTCTGTATGCAAATTACATTCACTGTGGAATTTGGGTGGAATTTTCTTTCTTGTGTATTTCTAACTGCATCATGTGACATGATTCAGTCTGTACACTTTGGAGGTAGTCGGGGGATGCTATGTCCACAGTCTTTAGCAGTCTGAACAGGATTTTGCCCTGGGATGGATTGGAGAACTGCCTACTCATCGGACCAGCTCAGTGCACTGACAGCAGTGTATTAAAGGTTTGCTGGAAAGGCGACTCACATGTGCACTCGTCTCAGAACAGTGGAACAGCGCTGCACAAATGTTTTTCTAAGGGGGAAAATGGAATAACCACAGTTTGCATAAGTCGGTAACAAATCATGTACATGTTTGAAGTGGGTAAAAGTTTCAGTTGTCAGTTGAAAGAAGGAAGAGTAAAGCCACATTTCCACTACATGGTACTGACTCCTCTCAGCCTTTTTGTGTTTCCATTATGTAAAAGTACCTCGAATCTGCTACCCGGTACAAATTTAAATTTTTTTTTTTAGCATCTGTTTGGCTGAAGTTCCAAAACAGGTGAAGAGATACTAAAATACGACGTGTAAACACTGCAGACCACTGATTCGTCAGAGAATTTTTACTGCGTCATTAATGAGCGGCCTACCATTTTTAACAAACCAGATTTGGAAGTTGATAGTTAATATACTTGTAGGCTAAATATACTGCTCAAAAAAATAAAGGGAACACCTAAACAACACAATGTAACTCCAAGTCAGTCACACTTCTGTGAAATCAAACCTTCCACTTTGGAAGCAACACTGATTGTTCTTTGCACTGTTGAATGTGACAACAGCCTGTGAAATTGATTGTCAAAGTATTTAATCAGAATATTTCATTCATTCAGATCTAGGATGTGTTATTTTAGTGTTCCCTTTATTTTTTTGAGCAGTGTACATCCATGATGACAGCCTGCTATGGAGGCAATGGTACAGGTCGTCCATGGTTTGGTACGTGTCGCAGTTCACAAGGCCCGGCTGTGCACTGAAACTGGGAGATGACGGAGAGCTTTTGGTTCATTCATGTTCCTTCATGTACATAAGTACGTCCCTTTCTATCATTGTCATGGATCGCTGCCTTCATACATTAATGCATTCTCTATGTTGGAATGAGCGTTTCATAATCAATCCACTAGAAGGCGCCAGTCTTAATTAACATGTTGGCCGAATACTATGCAGAAGAGGAAAGATATTTTTGAGAAGAAGAAAGTCAATAATAACAAACATGGTGACGACAGAGGAGGTTTTACTAATGTGGATACTAATGTTAATAAGGAGAAGGGTAGTTGGAAGCAGAAGGACTGTGCTCCGCTTGAGCCGGGGTCTGGCTCAGGCTGGGCTCGCTGCATGAAATGCTCCTGCCTGACTCTGTCTGGCTCCAACCAATGACAGTAGAATTCCGTAAGTCAGTCATCTTGCAAAGCTTGAATACAAATATGAGTTGTCTGGAATGACATTTGAAAATGACAAATGAGCCGTACCGCGGTACATGCTCGTACCGAACAGTACAACGGTAAGACATGTATCGTTGCACCCTTACAGCCCACAAAACAACACTGTGGTCGGGCAAAGTTATCATATATATGCTAAGTGTTCAGATTCAGCCATGTCACCTTAGGCAATTTGAAATGCGCAACAAAACATTGCACCCAAATTCCACAGTGAATGTAATTTGCATACAGACATTTCACATCCACCTCAACTTGAAATACAAGCTTTCATTATGTTAGAAGCTATAGATGATCTTTATCTGTTGTCCATTTGTGTTTATTGGTGCATCGAGCAGGGAAGTCAGACAGGATCAGATGTGATAACCCCAGACACATTAGTGGATGCATTGTAATGTCAGGTGTGAACTGATTCTTTTACTGTTGGCCTGTAGAACTTCAATAAATAAATAAACAGGGTCTAAACACACCATAAAACTGGGGATACACCAATATATCGGCCACATATGCACAGTGCATAAGCATTTCAAATCTCTTTTAAAGATGCACGTATTTACACTAGTTTTAAATACAAGTGTGTGACTTTTATTAGTTTTATCTTCTGGTCATGTCTTTAGATGCTAATTATCATATTATTGTGTATCTGTTTTTATCAGTTTCAGTAAATCTTATCTTGTATGTCTATATATTTTTGCTAGTTTTATCATAGCTTGAATTTTGACCTAAATTTTTGTTCAGCACTTTGAGCACTTTGGGATCTTTTAAATGTGCTATATAGATAAACTTGGACTTGGATATCTAAACAGGGTCTGAGCAGGCTCTAAAACTAGAGAAGCACCAATATGTCAGCCAATATTTGCTGATATCGGCCAATATCAATATGGGCATGTAGGATGTCTTTTTATCAAAGGCAGTGGCACACATTTATCTGTTATTACCCTGCCCCCCAAAGGGGAGGCGAGGGTATTGGTTTTGTTTTTTTTGTTTTTTTTTGTTTGTTTGTATTTTCATCAACTTTATGCAAAAATTACTGGACCAATTTTCATGAAATTTTCTGGAAAGCTGTGAGGTGGTCCAGAATAGAGCCCATAAAATGTAGGTGAATGTAGGTTAAAGGTCAAGGTCATCAAAATATGTTTTCGTAATAAGAGATGGGGCAAATCAGATAAAATGTTTGCGAGGGGTGGGGTTTGTTGTGTCTGGCACCACTTGTATTAAGGGGTTTTTTGATCAATTTCTACATTTGAATCTGAGTTCATTCATAAGTAAAGTGATGAAGGGTTGAAAGACTTTAACGTAGTAGTAACTACAGAAAAATACAAAGTTACTATGAAAAGTAACATCGGTACGGGCATGTCATTTTAAATATCAAAAATATCCATGCATCCCTACATTAAACTGCTTTATGTTTTCTGACAACAGGATGACGTGTTCAAGGCGATGCCCACCCCTCTGTCTCCACCGCCTGTACCCACTACCCCGGCCACCCCTGCCACCCCAGCTTCCTCATCTTCACCAGGGACCCCTTCGACTCCAAATTCCATCTCTCCCTCTGGGATCGTCAAACGCAAAACTGGTCAGTATCAGCTTTTCCTACATCTTTTCCCCCCTGTATGATTACTGCAGATCTTCACTCGTAACTTTTCTTTTAGCAGTTTATGAACTTTGACACCAGCTGAGGATTGATAGTTCTTCCCCCTCCAGCTACTTTAGCTGATTACTTGTTAGCAGGAGCCTAATGACTTTAAATACTCATTATTTCACTACAAGGAGAAAACAATGCATTCATCACAAACAAAATTCATCAGTAGTTTGCTCACTGGAAAAGGCCATTTACAATTTCCTGCCTCTTATTTTGAACCTTAAATCACAAGATACAAATAAAAAAAAAGTATATCTCATCTGCTGACACACTCAGAAGTCACACCATTATTTTCCTGCTCATATTAGCCTTGTGATAATAACAGTAATATTACTGCTGCATTCTCTTGTGATGTTGCTTCTGCTGACTTTGCACCAATGGAAGCAGCAGAGCAAGGCATCTTATTATTGGAGCTGATTGTCAGTATTTGATTTGTTTTTTTTTTTTTTTTTAAGCATGTAAATATGTCGTGATTATATTTCACATGGCAGCTTCAAGAGAAGAGTGAAAGAGAGCTGCTTTGATGTTTTGTTTCTTCCATATATATTCATTGTGTGTTAAACCTCGATCAGATGTGTGTGTTTGGAGGGAATCGAAATGGATTTAACATTAAACAGAATGTGTGAGTGATTGAAAGTGGAGCTTTGTGCGCCGCATATGTAGGAGTTTAAACGGAGAATATAAGCTACTTAGAAGTACAGTTTTGTGGTATTGCAGCTTTGTTCTCGTTTGGGAAGCACCTCCTTTCCTCACTTTGATTCCTCCACCCTACTTTTGCAGCTAAAAAGCAGCTCGTCCTCTTTTCATCATCCCATACTCTGTGTTTGATGACTGCAGCGTTTGCTTTCAGCAGTGGTGCGTTGCCACAGTAAGAACCCCTCCACCACCACTGGAGAGAACATCGCATTAAAGCTCTAATTTGAGCAGAAATTGCATTCTTAATGTCTTGGGTTAATGCTGTCATTATCTGAAGGGAAAACATCAGCAGTGCTACCTGTCCTACAACTCTAACAAGGACTGAAACTGATGCATATGGAACCAAAATCAAAATGACCCTCAAGCACCACAGCTGCATAAAATTATAGATAAAATGACACTGGAACACTAAGCTGCTGTGCTGCATAATATCTTTTAAGATGAAATTAGTGTTTTCATTAACAAAGTACGTATTTGAGATTCACTTCTTTCTTTTCATTGCCCTACATCTGCAGTAAGAGAGCAGGCGCGTCCTGTTTTTCATCTCCACATTCACTTTCTGTTTGATCATGGCATGATTTCAGCTGGGATGTCTCTCACTTTTTTATTCTTTTCCTCTTCTTTTTAATTTAATGCCCATCCTGGCGTGCGTAGCAAGGAAGATGTTCCCCAAGAGGAAACTGAATGAGAGCAGGAGCAGCAGCGAGAGTCAGAAAGATGAGGCCGAGGCCAAGGAGGAGCAGGGTCAGCAAAACAAACGACCCCGTGTGGAGAGCACCGCCGGCAGTGGAGGTAAGAAGACCTCACCTCTGGTGTGAACGGGCTTCCTCTGGGCGAGGAGATAATTAGAGCGGATCCAGGTCTTGCAAAGTTTGGAAGTTGCATAAGCACTTGGGCTACAGGAGGAAAGAGGAAGTACTGCTGCAACATGTAGAGTTAGTTTTGACTGATTAGTATATTTTAGATTTTGGAACAAAACACTAATAAAAAAAGTTACACAATTTCTGTTAGAGCTACCTTTCAAAACTTAGGGTCACGATCCAAAATGGTTTGTGGGGCTGTTTTTATTGGGTTACCAGTTGTCGGTGTGTTCTCAGGAATATATTTGTTGACCTCAGTGAAGCCATGGGAAATATGGAGGAGAGGCCTTAGTCACAAAAGACGCAACAAGCTGAAAGTGACAAAGTAGATGCACCGTGAAAAGAAAGACAGAAAATGACAACATGAACAAGCGGTGCCAGGCACCACAAGCCCCGCCCCTCACACGTTTTGTAGCTTATTTTGGCATCGATCCAGCTGATGTCATTGTCTATGCGTGAGCTGATGTCAGCATAGACGGACTAATTTTGGCCATTATAAGTGTGTGTGTGTGTGTGTGTGTGTGTGTGTGTGTGTGTGTGTGTGTGTGTGTGTGTGTGTGTGTGTGTGTGTGTTAGTTAGTTAGTTAGTTAGTTAGTTAGTTAGTTAGTTAGTTAGTTAGTTAAACATTCATAAAAAAATTTGAACTTTGATCTACTTTTCCCAAAATGTAACCATGACTATTTTGGGTCACTGGCAATCTATAAACTCAATTTGGTATGAATTCAACCAAGTGTGGCCATTTTTGTCAAGTTTTCAATCTTACCATGGGTGAGGATTTTGACAAGAGTTACTGCACACCTGAGTGGTGTGTTGGAGGTAAAAATAATGATCTAATACCCCTGCGCATTGTCTGCTTACTGTTAGACAGAAAAAAATTACATTACATATTCGTAGGTCAAGGTTAGAAACACAGATCATCGGCTCGCACAATTTCAAAGTTAACTCTGCAGTTCTGCTTTTTTTTTGTCACTTTACTTGATTTGTGAGCAGTGTTAGGCAGAAATGGAGGAACAGGGAGTGTGCAAAAACAAAACAGTGTTGTAATATTCTGGCAGGTGTAAGAGCAACATGTGTGGTGGAATGTACTGTAAGATCCTGTTCATTACGCAAACAAGATTTGAACTGCTTAGAACATGTATTCAACCATGTGCAAATGGTCAGAAATTTAGAAATAAATAATTAAATAAAATAATACAATAATAGGGGAAAATAATAAACAAATTAAGTTGAAATTGATATAAGATGGAGATAACTAGGTATAAAAGTTAGATTAATTAGATTGCATCACACAGACCAATCAGAAACGTCTATACTGTGCCGTGTGTACTTTTCCACCAGTAGAAACGCGGTGATGTGTTTTCGTTCATGCAAGACCTTCCTGCTTGGAAGAAATTCCCTTAAAAGCCTGTTTTTTTTGGGTTTTTTTACCGTCTCTACCTGCACTGAACACTCACCAAATGGAATGACCCTATCACAGAAAAATTCAGTTTTTATTGTTTCTCATAACGTTGATTTTCCATGTGCTTTCAACATGATTGACTTCACAGTATTCCTTTGACATCCGCACTTTCCACACAAATTGAACAGAGTTTCAGCACGGTGCCGTCTGCTGCCACGTCATCTTAAATCACATGTCATCAGGACACGTACAGGGACCTTGTAGAGTTAATTGATGATTCACTTCATTTTTGCAAAAAATAGAAGAATTTAGTGAAAATTAGGCCATAACAAGGTAAGAGAAACATATATTGGTAATTAACACTGCTTTGAGTAAGCTGTGCACCATTTTTTGCCCGTGCTTTTCAAAAATGAACCATGCAAATCATGGGTGCACGGCCTACTGCCTAACACACTGCTTGTGAGTATCTAATGTACTTAGTCCACCTCTAGCTTTTTGGTTTTGCAGGCTTGGAATGAACATGTATATTCATTTCTTTTTCTCTCTCCTTCAGATAGAACAACAAAATACAGGAAATACATGCATAGCCTTCAAAGACAGAACAAACAAACTAAATGCGTTGTAAAAGTTACTATTTAAGTCACTATTCATTGTAACCTCTGACATGGGGTCATGGTTACAGTGAATACTAACTTAAGGGTAACAACAAGCACCACGAGCAGAAACATCTGATGTGTTGATTGAAACCTGGTGTAAAACATCAGAACAATGCAATACATCTTAAATTGTTTGAACAAAAGGGTTAAAGACATGTTAAGTACAAAAGGAGGTCACACTAAAGATAGCGGTACCTTGACTTTACAAGTACACCAACTTACGACTTCTTCGACTTACGAGTATGTTGATCTGTTTTTTTTTTTTGGGACTTGTGAGTCGGATCCTCGATGTCTCTGCTCATCTCGGCATCTTGAAGAGTACTGACTGGTTCCTCCTGTCAACCCCATTTTTTGATCTATCCTACCAGGTGGCTCTTTCAAGTCTCTGCTGTGGCTCCCCATGGCTTTGGAACATTAATAATGAGACTTTAATTTACATCTTTAAAATTCAGTTAATTTTGTAAATGTAATTCTAAATGTGAAGATTGCAGTGATATTAGATATTACAGGTACAAGTTCAGTCGCTGTCCAGAGGGGAGGTGCTGAAATGCTTTATCGTGTGTCTGGAGGAAGTTAAGAGGTCGTCTAGAACACGTCAAATGTGTTTACATATGTCAATATACATTGGAGAGAAGTTCAATATAAGTTACACATAGGATCAAAACACATTACACATAAGTTAGAAATAAGTCTTTGATACACTAGACATTATCTCGACATATTTTGACTTATGGGGCTGGAATTGATTAATGGCATTTCACTTGATTTGAATTGGAAAAATTGATCTGATACAGCACCAGCTAGGTTATGGAAAGAAATAAACTTGTAAGTTAAGGTATCACTCAGGTATTACTTCTTTGGTTTATAGAAACTGTTTTTCCCTAGATTTGAGTTTTTCTTGCTGTACATAGTTCACCTGTTTCCAGATTGAATACAGAGACAGACAAATGCATATGTGGACAAGGACCACAAGCCACCACTGGTCATTATAATGTTACTACACCAACAAAACTAATGTTGACCTGGGACTCTTACACAGTAAAGTGACTAAAACGATTGAAATATTTAAGTGGATCAATCACAGGGTTGCTATGGATTAATAATGATTAAATATCATTAATTTTTGATCTATATTAATCTTGGTTCATTTTGCATGAGCAAACAGACTTAAGAAAGAGGGGAATATGTATCCACGTTATGCATTTATTAAACACCTTCAACAATTTCAACTAAACACCTGGAAACACCTGTTCTGTCTTGGCTTTTTTTTGTCCTCATATTTCCATCCAGAGGCCGACGTGCTGTTTAGCGTATCCCATCTTTATGGGTTGGTTCTGCTGCCTGTCACTACCGGATCAACTGACCGGTAATGCATGCGTCAGGATAACTCTACCCGGACAAACTGCCTGAAATGTGCTGGCAGAGACCTTCAGAGTCATTCTATGCTGTAGATGGGTTAAATGTGTTAAAATTTGTTTTCAGATTAATCATGATAATGGATTAATCTGCGTTCATGCATTAATTATGACAGCTGCAGCATATATATATATATATATACACACACACACACACACACACACACACACACA
>JAPTYQ010000010.1:25638999-25653687 GCA_029814465.1 Ostorhinchus cyanosoma
ATTGTAGTGTTAAAGCAAAATTAACAACATCAACACGGACAACGAATTAGGAAATAAAACAAGAAAAACAGTTGGGTCATCATGTGTGAAAATGCCTGAAAACTAAACTTATTTACACCGATATAAAAAGAAGTGGTAACATTTTGAGTAAAAACTCTGGAAAAGACTAAACGAAATGAGGAAAAAATATGTTGTGTGAGTAATATTTTTTTCTGCTTGCAATATTTTGATAACTGTTATTACTTAATTCTTGTAAATCCCCTAATAATGATTTATTGTTAAATATTAGAAATGTTTTTGTTTTGTTTTTTGATATTGGGTTGTCATAAGGTACTCGTTCAGAGGGGGATTAGGTTCAGGTTTATAAGCCAATTTCTTTTTTTTTTTTTTAAATCATAAAAATAATTACATTTGAAAATTACGCCAATTATTATTTGCTATTTGCCTTGGATTTACAAAAAAGAAAATATTCAGCACCATTTGCTTTATGAATGTATTATTTCTCTCTGATTATGTAAATAATTATGTCATTGAGTTTAGCTGTGACTGAAGGAATGGATGAGGTCGGAATGAAAAAAATATCCAAACATTAAGCCGAAAGTAATAATGTTAACATTTTAATGAAGGAACAAATTTTTACTGCCTATTCTTTGCTTTTTAGAGCTTGCATTGTTACTTTGAAGTTACAAATTCTCCACAAGATGAAGTAACAGCTTTTAAAACTTGATCGACTCATAAACAAGCTAAAAACCTCTAAATTTTACTTAAAAAAAAAAAAGTCTATTAACCTTTATTTAACCAGGAAACCCATTGAGATTAAGAGCCTCTTTTCCAAGGGAGTCCTGGCCAAGATGGGCAGCAGATACAAAACAGTTATAAGGTTTGACAGTGATAACACACACATTTAACAATAAATAATAAAAGTAACATTTACGAGCCAGTTCAGAAAAACAATGGAGTTGGCTTCAAGAACTCAGTTTGGATTTATTAAAGCATCAATGAAATGAACTTGGTTAGTTTCTAGTCTTTCTGCAGCAGAATCCATGCATAAGGTGCAGAGTAAAGCAAAGCCCTTTGACCCAGTTCTGTACGGGTGCACGGACCAGAGAGCAATCCCTGATCATTTCCACCTGACAGAATAGATATCCGAATTTTACTATTTGTTTAATATATAAACGTATAAATGCAGGTGGATAAAGTGAAAACTGCACTGTCACTTTGTCCACCTGCTGAATAAGGTTGCATTGCTAATTACTTGCACTATTTACGTTTTTGCGTATGAATGTTCGGTGGTGGTCGGGGGGGCCGTAGGCACTAATTGGCAGCCGTGCTTCCGTCAGCCTGCCCCAGGGCAGCTGTGGCTACAGATGTAGCTTACCACCACCAGAGGGAGAATGTGAGAGCGAATGAATAATGGATCAATAATGTAAAGTGCTTTGGGTGAAAAGTGCTATAGAAATCTAATCCATTATATTTACACAGAACAATCACCGGTACCTTTATATCTCACTCAAACCCATGGGTTTTGTCCACATTATGTATTGTATATTTTAAAAAATATGATAGTCCACCTTAATGACATCTTACTTGTTTATTCTGTATCTTATGTGTTTATTTTATTAAATTTTTACTGCATGCTTCTTACCTACTCCATTTTCTGTGTTTGCACCAAACCACAGAAGCAAACTCCCAGTGACGTGAACCTTGTTTACTTACATGATACTGACTCTAGAACAGCAGGAGGCCAAGTACTGCTTTATATAGAAACATGTACCAGAGCAGACCATTCTACCCCAGAGGGGAACACAGAGGGGTGGACACTTTACAATTAGTAATCAACCTCAAAGAAACATCATGGGAAATGGTGTCAACTCTCTCGTTCGCTCTCTCTCTCTCTCTCTCTCTCCACAACTAACTTATGTGTAAAGGAAAATTTACTTTTGACAAAAATAGTGATTGGATTTCTATTGTGACGCATATGGATATCGTCTGATATGAAAAAAAGGATCATGATATGATTTTTTTTTCCCATATCGCCAAGCCCTAATCTCCATAATCCAACACATAAAGAAAAAAAAGGTGCAGGAACATGGAGCTAACAAACTACAAACTTTGCATACTTTATAGATAGAGGCTAAAAACGAGTTTTTTTTTTTAAAAAAAAAAGGTCTTTTACAGAGAAGACAAGTGTGAAGAGGACAAAGCATGACTAATTTCCTGTTAACAGCGCTCCGCCTTCTTTCTTTATTTCCTGCTCCACCTCTAGTTCATACTGTATTTATTATAGAAGGCATATGATATTAGAAAACAGTGGGGCGTCGTATGCATCTCCCAGTCTTTGAAGTGCTTTTGAACAAACCTATACTACAAATGTTGGGTCCAACACTTGGACTGACGTGTTTTAAAAGGCTTTTTTTTTGTCTTTTCCTCATAGATTTCCCTCCCGCTGTGATTGACGCAGGAAAGGGAATGAGCACTGAAAGCAGGCGGGCTTGGATTGAAGAGAAGAGCCTGGTTCTCAAACAGACCTACTGGTAACCGAGGCCCGAACAGCCCCCACCACACTGGTTTCACTTTGCAGTCCCTCCCGGCTGCCACCACAATCGCTCATCCCCCTTAAGCTCTGTCCCTTATTCTCCCTCAGTCACTCTACTTGGTTTCATTTCGGATGATATTGATTTTCTTTTTCTTGTGTGTGTTTCTTTCTTCCCAAATGCCTCACCTCGTCTCACTCTCCCGCGCAGTGAGATGCCCAATTACGACGTCCTCATTCCCGTTCTGCTAAAGGAGGGCATAGACCAGCTGCCCAAACACTGCAAGCTCACTCCAGGTAAGATGCAGCCGGTCAGGAGGCCCAGATGCAATTCACAACAGTGACAAGTGTGTGTTTATTGATCCGTCCGGTGGAGGCGAGTCAGTTATTTTAGTTGAGTCATTTATCACAGAAAGATAAAAGATACCACTAAACTAAGAATTAGCTCCCAATTACGCTGTTGTCCAGCTGTTTGTGATAAGGGGCCTCGACGCGTAGGTAGGTAATGAATGAATATGCCCCTACTGTCACACTCATTTTAGTTCAGGGGCCACATCGTCCAAATATGATCAGAAGCAGATCAGACACGTAAAATAATAACAAAAAAATATTGTCAACTCCAAACTTTTCTCTACGTTTTTATAATGAAAAAAGTCAAATTACATTATGAAGAGGTAAACGTTAATGGACTGATCTGGGACTGAAACTGGGCCACAGTAAGAACCAGACTGACCTTGTTGGTGTGTGATCTCAGCCAGACCAGGTTCTCCCATCCTGTCCTGGCAGTTCCATTGATCTGGATCAACCCCCCCAATTTGCAGCTGTGAATGGAGTTGTCCATAGGCCATCTGTAATCCCATTGTAATTTTAAAAACAATAACTCTAAAAGTATTGATCATATCAATAAGCTGTTTTCGCCTTTCTGACCTTTGACCCAACATACATAAGTACTCCAAAAGGCAAAGGCTAGCTCTGTCCAGTTTTTTAGTTCTAAAGCAGATACACACACATACACACAGAGGTCACTAGGATTTTATAATATAGATTCTATGTTTCATGTCAAAAAATATTGTCAAAAAAGGTTTTGAATTATATTGAATCATTTGATTTGTCACTCAGGTATTGAAATGAAAATCTACATGATCAATAAAATAAATATCGGAAAATATGTGATTTTCAGTAAAAAAAAAAAAAAAAAAAGGAAAATATAGAAGATAATGTTACAATAAATGGTGATGAATTACTTAAAAAAAAATTGAAATCTAGAGAGAAATTTAATTGGGAACCACCGTAACAGTAGTAGTGAGTCTTTATGGGTTAAAAACAAACACGAGCTGTTGTTCTGAAACACTGTCTACCCATACATGTACAGGTAAGCAAGTAGAGTTTTACAGCATTTTTTGTTTGAAAAAAAAAAAGAAATTCACATTTTAAAGAATATCGTCAGATTATCGTTATCAGGAAATGTAAAAAAAAATAATCAAGATATAAATTTCTTTTGTCCATATCGCCCACTCCTAATAATAGTGAACACTAAAAGTGGCATATTGGTAAAGTTTTTGACTGTAAAATTCAAAAAGTTTTGAACCAACACCTAAACTAAGGTTAGGGTGAATAATGACTACTAACCATTTCCATCTAACATTTGGTTTTCTTTTTCTTTTTATTATAATAACCCTGTATTACTTTCTGACTGGAAGGGTATGAAAAGAAATGTATGAAAAGCGAAAATGTGAAATATCTAAAAGTGTTTTCACTCCACAAATAAACCAACCATATTTCAGTTTGATCCAACAGTACAAACAGGACATAAGTGTTTTTGCACTGAAGACAGAAAACATGATATATTTAGCCAGAACAGATAGAATCCTCTGGAAATATTTTTATTTTTTTTTTTTCAACTAGCAGGGCATGTTTTAGGTGCAAAATTGAAAGTGTGTCCATTTCATCACTGAGCAGATTTGTTACATTTCACTAAAGTAAGTTGGAATAACATGTACAAAATTCAGCAAAAATATAGTATTGACATCACCTAAGCTGTCCAAAACCGTAGGAATAACCCTGCAGTGTTTACCCGACCAGTGCGTATATGAATAAACATGACCAGTAACACCCCCCAGTACTTAAGCTTAAGTACTGAAAACCCTTATTAGGAAATAACTGGAGCTGAGTCAGGTCAGGCTGCCCAGTGGTGATTGAATTAGGAAAAACTCAGTCTCAAAGGGTCTGTGAGGCGTTTAGGAACACCCAAACCTAGCGGCTGATTGGGTCTGATCAGTCTTTGTGTCCTTCCTGGATTCATGGTCACCATTCTACATGAACTTTCCCAGGAGAAAGTCAAAGTCAACAACCAGGTGTTAATTCAGCATGGAAACTGAATTCCAACCAATTCTGTTTTTTATTTTTAGTGTCATGAGCTGTTGTGAAGGCGCTGACTCCGGCGTTGTCTTTGTTTTAGCGATAATTTCTTCAAACGTCTTCTCTAATAAAACTATTGATCAGATTCATTTCAAATTTTATATGTAGCTTTCTTGGGACAGTGTCTACAAAGTTTATTCACAGTTTTCAGCAATTTTGAGATTTGAATTTTTGACATATTTTTAAAATTCTTACACATTTGCCATTACTACTTATAATGGTCCATATTTTGATGGTTTATAACATGGAAATGGGTAGAGATATCAATATAGTTACTCTTTAGCACTGATAGGAAGTCAAATATGGACTTAAATTAGTTGAGTTATCCTCAACATAGCAGCAGAACTGAAAATCTCACAAATTCCACTCATTGATTCCTGATAGAACATGCCGGTGAGATACAGGGCTAATGGTCCTATTTTATAATGATATGAGCGATTACATACACTACAGGTGATTTTGTTATTTTCAATAAGTGTTGTGTCCAGTGTGTCAGCACGTGTGATATACATTTCAGGTGTTTTAAAATGAAAATATATTAATGTAGCTGTAGCCTTAGGCTGTTTACATCCCTGTGGTAAGGCTTTTTTTTTTTTTTTGGTGCATTGTAAATACATATTTTGTGCAGTTAGTTTTGCTTTTACACTATTTTATCAGACAAATATGTCCTGCTGTCATTATTCACATGTGTTGCTCTTTACTCTCATGTATCTGTCAGCATGTGTCATTTTAACTCATTTTGAACTTCTTCTGTCTTTCATTTGTTTTTCTTCTTTTGGTTTTTTGTAATGACAGCTTTACATAAGCCCCTTTTCCACAGCACTTGTCTTAGGGGAATATTTCACCTTTATTCTGGAACGACGTCTGTGTAAATGAAATGGTGGATCATTTGGTCCCGCCTCCGTCACGCCTCTGGAGGTAATAACAGAGCCCTGATAAAGGTGGAATCGTGATTTCAGAAAGCTATGTAAAAGGAACACCACTCATTCCTCAACCATGGTGCGTTTCGATTCCATATTGCATGTGTGACCCCCGCACCAGGGGGATTTAAAAATGAGCATTGGCTATGTACAGTAAACAAACATAACATGGCCAGAAAGATGTCGAACTGGGGAGACGCCGAGATCCTTGAGCTGTTGTCACTTTGGGCAGAGGACTCCATCCATGCTAACATTTGTGGATTGCTGTGCTCTGTTCGTCCTCCATTGTTGTTTTGAGAGCCAACACCTCTGTGCTCTGGGTATTTCCATTGTGCAAGTTATATCTCACACTATACACTGTGCTGCGGCCCCGCCCCTTTGATTCCAGAACGCAGGTCCGCTGTGTAAAAGTTCAGCCTGTGTCCCCTCTGTTACTCCTTTGGCTTGGCTGTGAAAATCGGTCAATGGTGGCAAAAAGGTGGAATCATCATCTCACCTTTTTTCTGGGATCTCTGTGTAAAAGTGGCAATAATTTCATGGCAATTGGACATGAAGTATTGAACTACCCAAGAAGTGTTTTCAACACTGTACATGGAACTGAATGATGGTTGCATTTCATCTGTCCTGAGACCACCTCCTGATTGGACCAAAGACCAGTTGTTTGGTCTGCTCTGACGTCCAGGGGAGGCTTCACAGGCTCATATTTGGTTCAGACTGAACTGGAAAGTCCAAATGTCCACACCAAAGGAGGAAGGTGTTAAAGCACCCTTAATCTGGGGCTACACAATTTTAGCCAAAACTAAAATCATGATTAGTGTTTTTTCCCTCTAAAATCCAATTTTCAATTTCGATTTTTGGGTAAAACTACAAAAGACCACAGAAGTTGGCATGTCGTTTTAGTGAGCTGCCCACAATGCAAGGCACTGCTCCGTTCCTCAGACGGGGACAGTACGGGTCCGTGCATGGACAATGTAAGATGAATGATCCCCATGCACTTATATTTGAATTGGGGGATCCGTGCGTGGACCACGGTTTACATTGGTATCACTACTGTGAGCACGTCACAGATTTAAGGTTCGTGGTCATTACACAGACTTCTGTGAAAGACTGTTGTCACAGTTAGGAGGAGGAGACTACCGTAGGCTCCTCCTCCTACCTATGAGAGCGATTTGAAGATTTCCCTTTTTAAAAAAAATGGTCCTAATTTTAAAAATTTCGAGTTACTTTTGGTTAATCACCTAGGTCTTAGAAAAAACCCTTTACTACAGAATTTTAATATATATTGCATCTGCACATCAGTGTTATGACTGACAATATTGTTAAAAATTATACTGAACTGCATTTAACCCATGAAGACCCAGTGCTACTTTTGTGGTAGTTCCTGAATTAACTTTTCTCTCTATTTAATCTTTAAGTGATTTATCACCATCTATTATATCTTTTTTTTGTGTTAAAATCAGGTATTTTCCTATATTTAATTCACTGATCATGTAAATATTCATAAAAACTCAGATTAAAGTTGGGGGTTATTTTATCAGAAATGGAAAACTGAAGAAAATGTGATTTTTTTTCAACAAAGATATCAATAACCAAACATAAAAACAAGTGTGTCCATCCACTGTCATTGATCCAACTCCATGGGTTTTACTGGTGAATCAATGTTGTAGAAGATGACAGTGTTTCCACGGTAACTATAGAGCCCCTGAATGGCCAAATGGGTCATATCTGATGATCATGAAAAGATGAAGAACTGTGTTTTACACCAATTATTGACATGGATTAATAGGATTAGTGGATCAACAGGTATTTAACAGTTTATATCAGTAGATTGCTTTGGTCAGTGTTGGATGTTTGGGTCTTTTTGGGTTGAATTACTGTAGGATTCAGCTCAAAAGCATTTTACCAAAGTTTTTGTTTTGGAGTTACTCTCAAATTTTACACCAAGAGTTTCAGGTTAGATTGGTTTCCTTGATTACTGATAATCACTGTCAGCCCTGATAAAAATACAAATACCCATCGGTCGCCCCCTAATTAAATGAATGTGTTTGAAGCACCTGCTTATGGAGCTGGTCTGCTGCATTTGAAGCTCAACTTAGCCATGCAGCTGAAGGGGATGTGAATCACAGAACTTTTATATTGGGAACAGATTTGAATAAAAACAAACCAATTTTGCATGTGGTTTTTATCACAGAAACAGTTGTGGGTGTGATGCTGATGTGTCATGTGGAAATGTGTCACTGAGTCAAATTTCACAGCTGTAGGGTTGGTTTTTTTTGGTTGCAAATGGCAAAATAGGTCCCGGAAAAGCCTCATTGGATTTTTTTTGGAGGCTTGTTAGCACCAACTCCACCTGCTTGCCCACTTTCTCTCCCTTCACACCCCCATCCCCCATGTGCACACACAACAGAAAGTGACAAATGAAGAAACTTCTCCGGGGCTAACTCACAATTAGTTTCTGAAGTATTTATGATTCATGAAAAATGCATGATGGTGTTTTTGTGTGTGTGTCTTTAGCGTTGGTGTCCCGCTGTGTTTTCTGTTTATTTCCTCTTAAGTCTCGCTGTTTGTTCCTCCCAGGTGTACCCCTGAGACCCATGTTGGCTCACCCTACCAAGGGGGTCGGCGAGGTAATGAAGAAATTCGACGAGGCAGCGTTCACCTGCGAGTACAAGTATGACGGAGAGCGCGCTCAGGTACGTGTGTGTGTGTGTGTGTGTGTGTGTGTGTGTGTGTGTGTGTGTGTGAGAATGTAGGTGGCAAAGTGGCACAACGCAACTGTTTGTTTTTCTTGCGTTTGACACCGAACATATGCCTACTGAATTTTGTATGCATATACCTTTCGGCTGTGTTCTTTGAGTATGAGGTATTGCTGTTGTGAGAGGTCTGTCCCACCCTCCTCCTCCTCTGTACATACACTCAGTCGTTTCCATACCGTGTGTACGTGCTTTATTATTTATTTTTTAAGATAAACAGGCATGTTTCTCTGGCCTTGGGCTTGAAGACTGAGCAACTACTTCTGCTGTTGAGAAGTGCGAAGGAAAGGGGGGGTGAGGGTGGCATCAAGGCTGGAGACGGTGAAGGCGAGACGCTACAAGGAGAAGGGAAGACTGCTGCCGAGACACGATGGGAGACAGCAGTGGGGCTGAGGGACTTTCAAGACAGAGAGAGAGAGAGAGAGAGAGAGAGAGAGAGAGAGGTGTACAGAGACACAGCAAGAGAGAGATTGTAATGTAAACCCTCTGGCTGTATTGTTAATTTTGGACAGTCATGCCAATAAAGTGCCTTTTGAACTGAGCTGAATTGAGAATAAGAGAGATGAGTGGAGAGAGAAACAGAAACACAGAGAGAAGAAACCCTATGACGTCCTCCTCTCGCTCTGCTCTCACTGCAGTGGATGTAACCTCAGACGGCCAACAGGGGGACTCATGACACACCAAACACTGAAACACTCCCTCTGTGTGAATAGACAAAAGAAACTGTGTGCATCTGCATGTGACCAGTGTGAAAAACGGAATCACTGCTTTTCCCCAACGATACTGTCATTTTTCTATTATCACTTAATTGAAAAACCTCACCCAAACATTATTTATAATCTTTTCAGAAACAGAATTTATTAATCTCAGGGGAAATTGTTGTGTATTACAGTTGCTCTGTGTAAGTATAATAAAAAAGTAGCAGGAAAGAAATGATCAGTACTGCAAAACAAAAATGTATGTGTGTGTATGAGTATGTGTAGAGACCACTGCATTTTCCTGTGAAATCAGCATGTGTGCATGTATGACAGCTGTTCCAGTCCTGTGTCTGTTAAATTCCAACACAAACACACCTGATTTTATTTAAGAAGCAGATGTATAAACACCGCTACTGTGGACACTGATTATTTTCTTCCAATAGACAAAAACAGTACTATTAGAACCGCAAAAGTTATTAGAATCCAAAAATAACTATTGAAAACTTCTGCAGTGTCCAGCTGGTAACTGAAGTCAGGAGGTTTTTTTTTTGGCAAAGCATTGGTCACAGTGGCTCAAATCCAGCAAAAGTTATATCTACACAAAGTGATGGTAATAATGATGATGTTTCGAGGATTCTTTGATACAGTTCCCATTATTTGAATATAAAGAGAAAAAAAGGACTGAAATAAAACAAAATCCTAGGCACATGTGATGACCAACGAGCAAACAGCAGAGAAAAAAAATGAATGTCGCGATATTTGTAATGAATAAACCCCCAGTCTGTGAATGACTCCAGGTTTACCTTTCATTCATAAAACCTTGATTTTAAACATTTGTTATTCGTGCTTTAAGGTGGATGTACATCACACAAGTCGAGAAAAAGTACAAATCTTAATTTAATTTTTTTAATGAATTTGCATATATTTCTGTCAAGTCTTGGTAAGACTGAACGATGAAGCTGCTCTTCGGCCCATCACGTGTCCTAGCGTTTCAAAGTATTCCTCCTTCATACACAAGTCATTCAGTAATCGATCAGACTTGATCAAAGATGGCAGCTTTTGTGCATCGTCCAACCTTTGACCAGTTTGAAATCACTTTTTTTGTATTTACTGGGTTCCATTTCCTTTTCTTTCCTTCTGTTGTTTTCTCTTACAGATTCACATTCTGGAGAGTGGTGAAGTACGAATATTCAGCCGCAACCAGGAAGACAACACCAGCAAATACCCAGATATTATCTCTCGCATTCCCAAGGTAAAACATTTGAACACACATAGAGCTGTGCAGCTCAGGCCCCTGGGAGAGAACCGAGTCAGGCTGAGCTGTGATTGTCAAATGAGCCCTTTTTACAGCACTATGGATAACAACTGCACACATTTATCTCACCCACTCTGTCTTTCATTTCGCCCATTTTTTCTCAACCCATCTCTCACCTGTCGACTTCCCGTACACACCCACACCTCCTCTCTGTTGCCGTCTGTCACAGTTAGAATGCTTTCCTCAAATGTTTATTTGTGCTTTGCTTGTTTTTACCCATTCTCGTCCTATTTCCTTTTCAATCATCGAGAGCTGTCGCAGGGCACTGAATATTTATTTCTCTTTCCTCTAAAGATGGACATTTCTAAACACTTCACCTCACTTTTGGTGTTTTTAATGGATACCAACCACACCATTTGTTTAAACTTGTGACTTTGGTTCAGTCTGTCAAATTAGCATGTATCTTTGCATGGAAAAGGAGAAAGACATCTGCAGTACCTCAAACCGTGGCAATTGGCCTGGGGTTATTTATGCTCAACTGCTACCTCTGCCTTCTGAGCATGTTTTTCTACAGTAAGAAAGAAACGTAGCCCCGAATCCATCTCAGTTTGATTTCTTTCTTATTCACTGTTAGGAGTTTTCAGTAAAGATGCTCCATTTAACTTATTCTGCTCTGATTCCCAAGCTTTGTGCATCGTCTGATACAAGTACATTCCTAATTATAGTGTTTGTAGTCCCTGCCTTTCAGGTATGAAATTATTTTAGTGTTAATAATGAAGGCAGACATTAGTCTGATCAGTCACTCTGCCAGAATGAGTTTTTACTCCATTTCCTTAAAAGTTGGTACATTTTCTAAAAATACAATTTCCAAACCTAAAATATGTGAATTGCTTTAACCTTTATGTAACAGAGTGATAAAGAAAAGATGTATTCTAAAAACATAAACAAATGTAGGTTTTGGTTGGGACAGAGACAGTTGATAGAATATACCAGGATTGTGAATTTTAGTTGTAAGGCCGATACAATACACATGTCAATACAGCATCTCTGATCCGATATAGTAAAGATACATGTGAGGCATCTCATGATGCAATACGATACGATTCACACCCAAATCATGATACAGAGCCAATAAACACGCTCTGATTCCACACATTCATTCTGATTAAGAAAAACATGCACTGCAGTTCAATGAGCTTGATTATTTATTTATCAAATAAGACCCTGACTTTTCACTAAGTGGCTTTAGTTCAGTTTCAGAACATGTGCCTCACATACAGTCAAGTGAAACGCTCAGGACTTAGTTTCCAAAGTCGTTTCTCGGCACGTTTCTAACACTCAACTTCTTGCTCCTCACCAAATCAATTTGTAATGTATTTGTAATGTAGGTGATACAGAAAATGGTTCTGTGACTTTGAGGCACTTGTGCAAGATATTCTGGGATGCGCTGTTGGATATGAACGTCACTGTCATGCAGGCGCATGTCGTAGTATCTATACATTTTGGATAATCTTCCCATCCCTAGAATATACAAGTAAAATGGTTCTGTGTGATTCCACAGTTTTTTGTTTCATCAGGGAGTGCAACTGCAAACTGCAGAAAAGGGTGTCTAAAAACAAGATAAAAACACTGAATCTGATGAAAATGGTACTCGAAACAAGTGAAAGGTTTGTCCGTGCAGCAAGATAATTTCACTTAAGATTTCTTGAATTAAGATTTTTAAATCTGGAATTAAGCATGTCTACAGATGTATGAACACTGAAAATAAGATGTTTACTCTTAAAACAAGATAAATTATGTAACACGTATAAATCTTAGGTTGTTTTTTAATCTTCTTAAGAGCCAAATAATTGGCAGTGAACATATAAGGATCATCGGTCCAAGGCTCAGTCTGTCCAAGGATGAGTTGTGACTAACCACTCAGTGACAAACTTCGAGAGAATTGTTCATCAGTTCAGGAAGGTCATCTCTGCACACGAAATTGCAAAGAATTTTGGTGTGACCATCTTCAGTATTTAATATTGTGAAGAGATTCAAGGACTAGTCTCAGTGCATAAAGGCCAAAGGAAACAGCCGTTGAATGTGTGTGACCTTCAAGCTCTTGGGCATTATTGCACGAGACACACTTATGTTTCTATGATAGTGTAGACTCTTCAACAGTCTCCTGCTTTAACCAGAAATTTAACTTGAAGCTGTATTACACAAGGAGGAAGGACTGTGCCAGCTCTACACAGAAACACAGCTGAACTCTGTGGCCCTGACTTCATGTCAAATGGACAAAGGCAGTGGAAATGTGTGCTGTGGTCAAATGTGTCCACAGGAAAATGAGCAGGGGGTCAAAGATGAGAGACCATCCACAATACTATCAGTGAGCCTGTTTCCATGAGCATAAAAATCTGATAACGGGAAGTAATCAGATAATTATTTAGTTGACATGCACTTCAGACTTGATTATCAAAAACCTTGGCTTAGCCGTTCCACTCCATTAGTGAATATTTTTTGGAGTACGTACATAGAAGATAGAATCAAACTATCTGTTATTGTCTTCTGCTCACATTTGACTACGTAGCTTCCTTTGTCTATGATTTCATTGTTTTTACATATGTGCAGATGTAAAAGATTGAAATAAGTCCGATTAACCTCTACACATGCAGGAAGACAGAGTATTGAGGAGAAATCTAGGTTTGTTAATCTGATTTCTCATAATCAGATTACTTCTGCTATCTGATAAACCATATCAGATTATACTGTTTATGTGATCACTGGAATAATCTGATAACTCCAGAAATGAACTCCAGTAATGATCAGAGTGTTAGTGTGGATGTAAACGGGTTCAGTGAAAGGTGGCAAAGAAACATGAGTGATGATCATGGCGGACCCACATATGTGTCCAGGTACCGCTGATGTGAAGCCATGGATATGTATATGCTGGGGTGCTGTAAAGGAGGGGGTCCAGTGGATACAGGTTAGAAATTATGAAAAATTTCTGTAAAACTGTATAATGGAGACATAGAATCAGGGGGTCTGATGTTGAAAGCATGTTAGGTTTCACTTTCACTTCATGCCAGCATTTGTACTGTTGGTTATGGACTGCATGGACCCTCCCCCCCATGCTCCGACAAATCAACAAGATACTGAATTTTATGAACGGCCCACAAAGTTTAGCTTTCATGGGGCCCACAGTTGCTAGTGGCACCCCAGTGTAGATGGATGGATGGACTTTATTTATCCCAAACTGGGGAATTACATTATATGTACAATACAGTATGCTGTCATCAAGGTGCATCTCATCCTAGAGGTCGGTAGTTATGTCAGCAGGAAGATGCAGTGTGTCTTCATAATCACAACCTGTATCTCCTGTTTGCAGTCCACATGTCACTCCTACTGACAGTGTATGGACATCATACATAGGAGAATCATCTAATTGCAACCATGGACTGATGAGCAGCTCCAGTCTTGGAAACCAAAAGAATAGACACTCCCCAGTTCCCAAAAGCTTACAAAGTGTAATAAAAACCAGAGGTGATGTAGTACTGTGGTAAACACGTCTCTTTTCCTGCTTTTTTTAGTGTGATGCAGTGTTTAGAATCTACAAATCAACATTAATATTTTAAAACAAGTGATGCCAGGCACAACAAACCCCGCCCCTCGAACGTATTTTAGCTTATTTTGGAATCGATCCAGCTCGTGTCATCATGTCTGTGCATGTGCTGATGTCAGCATAAACATAGACAGCACAGACAAATTTCACCGAGCGCGTCGACCCATGGGAGTTCATGGGCTGGAGAAGCAGTCGAGTAGATCAAATGGGGAGCAGAGCTAAGTTTAGTGGTGGAACGCACAGATGAGGAAAAAATAGAATGGCCCTCATCTTGTTTAGTGTTGAAATCCAAAAGTAATAGACAAGAATGCATCCATAGTGACGTTAAATATTTCTTTGAAAGGATTTTACAGTAATGTTACTGTTTGACTTCATCACATTCACATGACTTGATGAATTGACTAAATTTACTGGTTTAACACACAGATTAGACTAAATTTACTGGTGTAACACACAGATTAGATTAAATTTACTGGTGTAACGCACAGATTAGACTGAATTTTCTGGTGT
>JAPTYQ010000010.1:25748491-25768209 GCA_029814465.1 Ostorhinchus cyanosoma
GGAAGAGGAGAGGAGGAAGACAGTGGAGGAGGAGAGAGATTTATTTATGAAATGTGATCATCAGCGGGCTCCATAAAATATTAGAAGTGAGGTAACTTAGGTAAAACAAAGGAAGGTGGCCTTGGTTTGAAACAAAAGGCCGGTTAAATGCTGGCAGTGCACACTTTACAAACCACTTCCTCACAATGTTGCTGATGTAGAGAAGAGAGAATGAAGGGCAGAAAGAGCGAGCATTGTTGGACTTAATGCAGCACTTAGTAGCTAGCCCTTGGACATCGGTGTTCCAGCTCAACTGTGAGAAATAAATGAAGGGACAGGGAACGCAGCCGTGTCCTGCTTCTTTTCACAGATCTGTCTTTACTGGCATACACCTATGTGACATATTTGATATTTAAGGTACATGTTCAATACAAAAAGAAAAAAACTAAATATGTGTGCATACGGTTTTCTGCTGTCTTTCTTTGCCTTGTCCATTCGCGTACACATAAATTGGAGGGTTTTTTTCTATTTTTTGCCTGTTCTGTTAGGCTTCCAATATAAGTGTACTGGGTGCCATGAGCTGATTGACAGTTTTGGTTTAAGAGGGTTTTGAGCCTTAAATCAATTTCCCCGATCTTTTGGATTTAATCATTTTATTACTGCACAGATATTACCTGATCAGAGAGCAGGAGTTTTTTTAAAAGGTCCTTACTTAAAATTATATGTCATTTTTTTTTTAAATCTTACTTTCAGTAAACTAGAACACTATTAATGTGTTGACAAGCATCCTAATATTACTTACAACTACCAAATACATAGTATGATGAATACCATTATCACGTAGTTTTCAGTACATAAGGGTGTTGTGACAAAGCCTCATGCAAACCTACTAGTACCTTTAAAAAAGATGAACTGAGTTTCTACTTAAAAAGACAACATTTGTGAATATAACATAGATAATGTGATATCAAAACCTTGACCCCGCCAATTACTGCTGCCCCCTGACATTCATAATTGTTCATGACATCTGTTTTCAATAGTGAAGAACAGAGGCTGTTAACAGCAATCACTGGGTTATAAGTAGAGAGTCAAAAGGTCAGATTTGTGCATGGTTAATACTTTCAGACACAAGATCAAAGTGTGTTTTGAGGGAGGATTTAAATTACCATGTGTGCATGTGATTTTACCCAGCATTCAGTGGTGTCACTTTAAAGATAAGCATAAGTGATGCAGAGTGACAATAACACAACAAAGTGTAGCTTTCAACCAGTCATAGGGCTTGAAAGCCCTTCTATCTGGTTTGATTTAATTTGAACTGCAGAATAGTTCAATAATATTTCATCTATCATACTGCATAAAATACATGTTACTACGGGAAGAAAGAAAATATGTGAACTGAGAACTCCTTTCTTATGAAAATTCCATACAAATACAAATTAATCTGTGGCCTCTTACATCAAATGAAGCCTTGGACAACACATGTGAAAACTGGATGACCTGTCACTAAAGCTTTTGATGAGCCAAATTCTAACTGGGTGCTGTAGGAAATGTGCACTGTGACCACTGAGATAAAAGTATCTGATTCATGTAGCCATCAGTCGTTCTGCCAAATATAACAGTGGATCTGGAAATGTTCATTTCGGTTTGGTATGGCTTAATACTTACATCCCGCCAATTGTGACTGTTGCACAAGTGCGTTCTGGGAAAGCAGGAGTGCCTTCTCCTGCGCCAGTTGCTGCTCTGATGTAGTCTACTGTCACATTAACCTGAAGGGACACAAAAGCAAGAGAAGAGGTCAATAAATCCACTAGGTTTACTAACACAAACTGAAAGTAAGACTAATTACGGTAATAATTACTGTTGGGAATGTTCTTAATTTTAACTGTGTGTGTGGGTCTGTATGTTTGTCCCAGTTTCCAAGGTCACCCCCAGTCAGTGTGAATCATGTCAGGCAGCACTGTAGATCACCCCAGAGAACGAGTATCAACACACTGTGGGTGTTTGGAACAATACACACATGCACGTGAACACAAATAGAACCCAAATGACCCTATACCGATTGTTCTCATCGCAACTCCCTAGGGACAAACTCCAGTCCAGCTACCCTAGAGATTCAATTTTGTCACTCAGAGCTGTGTGTAAGTGTGTACATGTGCATTGTACATAACCATAAGCATGTGATAGGGGAAGCCTTCTTTGTAGCTCAGCCACTGGAAGAAAGTGCTAACAGCGGGGATGGAGTCGTGCTGATACACACAATCAGCAGTTTAAGAGCTGCGTGTCATTGGTGTCAGACAAATGAGAAAGGAGTATAAAAAACAAAAAAAAAACATTTGTGGGAATTTGGCTCTGCATCATAGCATTCAGTCATTGCATAGGCACAAGACAAACAAAACAGAAACACAGGCAAGCCTTTTAAAAGCACATGAAAGAGAAGACAAGCAGGACATTGAACAACATCAGCTTTTCATTAGATGGACAGGACAAGGACACAGTGACATGTGCAGAGAAAGAATATAAGCGCCTGTATAACCAGAAAATCTTAAGCTTAAAGAAATAAAATGATACCAACAAATGATTATTTTTGAAGCTACAAATTGCTGCACTGTGATTAAAAAGGAGGGGATGCCTTTGATGGTGAGTTAGTAGTGTTCAATAATGACATAAAAATGTAAGAAACAGAGGGCACAAAAAGTAAAACTGCAAAAAAGCACAATAAATAAATTCATAATTTATTTCAAAAACAGTCTTAGAGAGTGTAAATTGAGTGTGATCAGGCATGAGTAAGTGTAGGAAGGTCAAACACAGCAATGTAAAAAAGAAAAACAACAGTAAAAACATCAGTTGGCTAGAGAGAACAAAATGAGATAAAACAAGAAAATGAGAAAAACAAAAGGAAACAAAGGGAAAATTTTCAGAGTAACACAAAAGCAAACATTTAGAAACACAAAATAAAGACATAATGCTGGATGCCATAAGCTGTGAAATCAAAACAGCAGTAGTTCCCCATTAAGTGAGGTGATGACAGATTATAAACTTTGACCAAGCGATGTTAGATTAGAGGAGTTCCAACCCCATTCTCCATGGGCCATCTAACTGATTTCCTGATAAGGCAAAGCTATCTGTAAGAACCCCCCCAGAGGAGAGTGAGACGAAGGGGGAGAGGCAGCGAATGGATTAGAACGTGGGGGAGTGATAAGGACAAGGACAGCAGGAGAAATAAGAGAGAAATGTCTTTGCTCTGCTGAGGCGACAAAGCAGCATGAAGATGTTTCGTTAACTCTGAGAAGGTTTCGTGTCGATAACATGATGTTCATTTAACGCTGTTTTTAGGTCAGGGCAAGGTCATGGCATCACCGCAACTGTGTGACCAGCCTCAGATGCAAGACATTATAAAAAGAAAACGATGCAAAAACCACAACACAAAAATGACACAGAAAGATGAAAATGAATATTCAGTTCAACTTCATTATCATAATGGAAGAGGCATCAAAAATGTTGACATTAGGGCAACTCATTACATCGCAATGTGACAAGAGTGTTTTTTTTTTTTTTAGGTATCAAGCTGAAAAGGTTTGGGAACATGTGATTTAATGGAATAGGTATGTGAAGAGCATACCTCTCATTATGTATATGAATCTATAATCATAGAAACTGCATTCATAGTCACAAGAGCATGTGAACATTTGTGTTGACTGTGTATTCCTCATGGATGACTTTTTTGTTTAATTTATAATCTGCTATTAAGAGTGTTGCATTTTGTTATTTCAATTGGGTCATTAATGTTGCCAAGCTAGGAAGTGAATTAAAGTCTATTTGCAGTGATTCTTTGAAATCTGTCGGCTTTAGAAGTGTTTGGTCATTCCACTTTAGCCTGCGCTTTGTGGATTGTGTTTGGCTGCAGCTGAGGATGTAAAGTATTATATGTTCAGAGCATCGCAGGCCATCTTTTCTGCAGAAATGTACACCAAAAAAATCACCACCTAGATTCAACTAAGCAAATATGTATGATTGAATGAAAGAATTGCAGTGACTTATAGGTTTTGGCTGCAACAAGTTCCTTAATTCTGACTGATGCAGTAGCTTCCCATTACTTAAACAATCATCAGTTTGACAGAGAGCATAAAGGCTGGATTGTGTTTCAATGGAGACAGGTCATGTGGTCTGATGAGTCCAGATAGATGTTCCAGTGATGGACGCAACAGGGTGAGAAGAGAGATGGATGAAATGATTATCCATCATGCCTCATGCCTAGAGTACAAGCCTGTGGGGGCAGTGTTATGATCTGGGGCTGCTGTAGTTACTCAGGTCAAGGTTCAACATTTGTGCAAAAAATAAAGGAAAATGAAGTGACATTGGACAAGCTTATCGAAAGGATGCAACAGCAAATGGCTCAAAAAGCTCAGGCTGGGACACACGCAAGACCAGGGGTGGGCAGTCCTGGTCCTCGAGGGCCGGTGTCCTGCATGTTTTAGATGTTTCCCTCTTCCATCACACCTGGAAGCCATTACATCATTATCAGGCTTCTGCAGAGCTGATGATGAGCTGATCATTAACTGAATAAGGTGTGATGGAAGAGGGAAACATCTAAAATGTGCAGGACACTGGCCCTCGAGGACCAGGATTGCCCACCCCTGCACTAGACCGTAGGGGTGTAACGGTACAGTGGTACAGTACTAAAATTTGGGTTTGGTATGTTTTCAGTACAGAGATCTTCGGTTCGATACATTTTCAATAAATTTTCGGTACAGTGAAGGCGGTAACCGAAAGTGAAAATTAACATGTTTCGAACAACCGACCCAACTTCTGTGCATCTGTTATACTATCTGTTGTTGTCATGTTGACCCCCATTATCGGTGCCCCAGGATCAGAATAAGGTGTTTTTGGGCTGGGCTTTTTTTTGCAGCAGTTCTGAGAATTCATCAACAGAATTGGGGAAACCCTGCATGTGGGTTCTGCTTGCAGCCACCCTGTTTCCCAAGTGTTTCCATTCTTCACATAAGCTACATGTATTCGTTCGGTACACCTCTGTATTGTATCAAAGGCCCTGAACCAAAACGGTTCGGTTGAAACGAGTGCACCATTACACACCTACTAGGGAGAGTGAAAAGGAGAAAAGTGGAGGAGAAGAGGAAGCACCATCTGGATTTTGAATCCTGGGACCTGGTGACGCTTAGGTCTATATGCTTTGCATCTGCTTGAGTGCACACACTACAAACCTTCCTCCAAAAAGTCTCACTTTCACAAATACACACCACATAAAATACCCAATAGCACACGTGGCATTCTCAGTACATGAACACACTCACATGCACACTAGTAAGAGGGGAAAACTCTGGCGCTAACAGTCCTACACAAGCAGCTGCATAACAGGAGCCACTTTGAGCACGCAGGATTATCCGAATGTGCTCAACCCTGATAAGTGGCTTAATGCAACATTTCCATTGGACTTTTTTTCTGCTGAGGCTGAGACCCAGGCACACAAGAAGCACTACTTATAAAGTTAGCCAAATCAAGCTTTTTGGGATTATGTCACCATGCAAGAGCTGCCATTTCAATGGGGGTGGGGGATATATACAAGAAAGTGAGATGAGAGCGACAGACAGATGTAGAGTGACAGAGTGAGAGGAAAAGTCGACATTAAGTTAACCTTAAAGTGATTGTTCTAATGTCTGATATAAAGTGGCTCCTACGAATAGTGCAACCTAGAACGACCTATAAATGCCAAGGTATCTTAAAATATCTTTTATCATCATGTATCTTTTTAATATTAAAACAATGACAGTAACAACAATACTAACAATCAAATACAAAGCACTGTTTTCCAGTACCACCTGTTGCTGTCAAGTCCTCTTTCAAAGACCAGACCAGGTATTGCACCTGTTCTTTCTGCTTATGAGACTTATGAAAGATAAAACGAGCTTGCCCAAAAAAAAAAAAAAACGGGGAAGACATCTTTGAATATGGATATTAGATATGCTTTAAAGATCAAAAGCACCATACTCTCCTTATAGAGATGAGGAATAGGGCTTTAATAGAAAAAAGCATTTAATGTAGCTTTATTCTCCTAAAGCGAAGCGGTGACATTAGAGATTTGAGCTTCAGCTCAGTACACTCAGTCTCGTAGTTAATGCTTTGTCATGTCTTAGACGGTTTAGTCAGGGGGGGAAATCTGCTTGTTTCTCCAATCAAGCTATGTTTTGTACTCGTTGGCAGACAGACTTGAATTTTTTTTCTTCCCCCAAGAGGAGATGGGGAATACCTGTGGGTTAGCCAAATAACCTCTTGACTGGAGAGGGTGACTGGCTTCAGTCAAGCCCAGTTTGAGCTACATGACACATTGTCAGTGATAGTGCAGTCAGACCCCTGGAATTTCCCCTTACCCTTTTGTCTTTCAGTGAAGACCCAGAACAGAACCTGTATTCCCTTTTAAACCTACCAGGTCAAGCCCCAATTACCCTGCTGTTGAGGTAAAATCTTTGTATCCCCTTTGTGTCAGAGAGAAAAAAAAAGACTTAAAAAAAAAGATTAAAGTGGAGCACTCTTGAGCAGAATTTCAATGAACGCAGTGTCTTAAAGTCTTCGAGTAATGCTTACTGCTCCAAATCTGTCTCCATAGGGCTTAGCATTCAGAAACAGGATGACAGCAAGTGGGTCGATTCAAGTCATGTGCTTGTTCCGAACATGTATGTATACACTACACCTGCATCAAGTTTGAGAATTCAAGTAGACCAAAGCAGGACAGACTGACATTACATCAGACATCTGAGTAATTGTTCTTCCAAATAAAAATATTACCCATTGTGAGCCTGTGATGATTTCATTTATTGTTCCAAAAGCAACTTAATAATGTTTGTATAATTAAATCCTGCAGGATTTTAAGGACATTGTGATTATGAAAACATCTGAAGAGCACTCAGTAGAACACATGCCACCACCAAGGCCACACAGTCCTGCAATTCAATTCAATTCTGTATCTCACAATATTCAAAAAAAAGTGGAAAAGAAAAAAACTTAATGGCTAAATTGTTAGCCCATGTCTCTACCTTCCAAAGTTCTAGAAAGGAGTTGAAGTTATTTTTTCCTGATTTATTTATGAATCAACAAGAAACCTAAGGAGACCCAAGTATAAATAGATAAACATAACCTCCTTGATTGGGGGAAAAAAAAAAAAAAAGATGATGCAAGGTGACAGTCTTGTGTCCGAGCTACCATAAAAGAACAGGGAGCTATTCTAATATTCATTTAGCAGAGTGAAGACAAAAAAAAGAGCTCTTCACTTAAACCTTCTTTTAGGAGCTACAGAGCACATACTAACAGCAGCACTCAAATTTAAGGGGATACAGTATCATATCCCGTGCATACATATATATGTATATATGCAATTCACGCAAACATTAATTAAGTGGAAGTGGAAGTCATGGAAGCTTTACATTCACATTATACTTCATGTGGAAAGAATCCCTGCTAATCATCACTTTTTTACTAAACCCTGACTAAATCTTTGAGTATGATGGAGTGCACTCCCACGCACATGTACATCTGTTCATATGAGTCTAGATCATCCTATTTCTCCTGTGCCCTATATAAACTGAAGCAACTTAAGATGCTAACTCCCACTGCCACAAACACAATTGTGCATACTTTCCCTTCTGATAAACACTACAAACAGAAATTTGCCACAGGCTCAGAAATTTTAGCTGAGTTGACTTCTGAAACACCCTAGAGTCTACACATGCTGTACTGTGAAATCAAACTTAGTATAAAAACAGCAAAGATCAATCTGAGTATGTGTCAAATATAGTTTCTTTATACTTGTGTCATTTACGGTACATGCGCATGTGCATATCTGGTATAAAAATGTAGAGGCATGTAAAACATAAATAAATAATATTGTGCTGCATACTGTACGGATGATTTGCATTATATTTAATTCTAATTTCATCATTTCAAGTCTCTGTGTTGCCTACGCATAGGGCTTTATCTAGATTCCCATGCACATAAAACACAGACCAAAGCAGTCCAACATGGTACACGGTATAACATGCACTAATCACTAATGGCTAAATCTGCGGCCTGGTGTTATACACCACAGCTATATATACACAATCCTGTCACGCAAGTCCCAGATTTATTAAATTATTTCTCCTTGACAATCCTATAGTTTCTCTATTCCCTTGACACACACACACACTCACTCATTATCCCCAAACACAAACACCACAAATAAACAGCAGAATCATTATTCTCGCTTCACTCGTCAAAAGCCAGCTTACGGCTGAATTTTCTGTCATTAAAAAAACATTAATGGGGATGATTAAAATGACTGCGATGAGAGTCTGGGACAGGGATATGAATCTCATTCCTGTATTGAATGCCAAAAGGAACTCTCTCGGCTTTTGGCTTAGAGTCGGCGTATGTTCTTGTGTTTACCAGGCTGTAAACACAAACTGAAAATCTATTTTAACTCAGTAACCTGTAAAGTGTGAGAGACTGGAACATTTGCACTATTTATTATCTGTGTGCTCTGGATCCCTGAAACTTGTATATTTACTTGACATATTCTCAACAGACACCGGCTTAGAAGAACTGGTTTGTGGTGGGCTAAGGTCCAAATCTGATATTTGGAAGTCAGAACATGTTGCAAAACAACATTAAATTTTATCTTGCATGTATAAGAATAGGAAAATAACATTCTTTTCAACCAATCTATATTTATACATTTCACCACAGATTTCGCAAAGATTTCAATCTTTTCCAGTGTGGTTCTTATTATATTGGAAACATTCAGCAAAGGACAAGTGTCAGCTACCAGGAAAAAACATTACCCATCATTCATCTCAGTGGACAACAGCTCTGAACATACCATTTTCTCCCCATGCCTTTACAGCAGTGGAAGATGGTAAAAATCAGTGACAAAAATAGAGGCATCATTTTTCTGATATACAGAAGGGATTGGGTGAAAAACAACCTCCTGTTCACAGTAGAAACTTCATTCTGAAAACTAAGGCTATGTCTGTTATGTTGACACAGACCTTCTAAATCAATTCTCAGCAGTAGAAGTAGAAACTAAACTATATCAAACACTAAACCTAATCTAATTAGTTCATATTGTCAAAGTCAATACTGAAAAGCAGAATTTCAAGTGTGTGTGTGTGTGTGTGTGTGTGTGTGTGTGTGTGTGTGTGTGTGTGTGTGTGTGTGTGTGTGTGTGTGTGTGGTGTTCTCAATGTTGGCTTCTCTTGGGTCAGATTTGTGTAAATCATATCAGCCCCAAGGTGTACCGCCGCGGTAGATCAATAGACACAAGAGGGGGAAATCAACACTGCTTGTTTAAAGGGTGCGTCCAGGCCAATACTAAGCCCCAGGGCATCCACCAAGAGTACTTGATATTCACACCGAGAGAAGGAGAGAAACAGATGTACTGGGCTGTAAGTGCTCCGGAAATGGCTGCAAGGCGACTAAAGAGGGGCAAAGGCTAATAAAGTATGTAACTAAAATTACCGTTTAGAATTATTGTTTAATTCCAAATGGTATTAAAGAGAAGCGTACGGCTTAACATAGAATCCAAAACAAGAGATCGTTGGAACTGTATGGAAAATGCAGTGATATTAAAATGTACTTTAACTTGTATTTTATCATAGACAGTATGATCACATGTTTCATGTTTTCTCTGCTAAGCTTTATTTCCCTTTTAAATATAACTTTTCCAAAAACATTGAAATGGGGGCAGCACTGCTTAATATTTTTTGGGGAGCCATGCTAACCATTCAGCATATTGTAAGTCTAATTGTCTGTAAGGACAAACGACTTGTGTATTGATTCAATTTGTGTTTTGGGGCTGTAGAAAATCTCTGTGATACAGGTTTTTAGCTCATCACAGGTGTTTTCAACAGGTAGGGATCTGGAATATAAGAGTGATGATCATACCAATTGCTAATCAGATTCCATCAGACAAAGCCTGGATGCAAGTCTACCACTCAACTCTGTGTCACAACATGGAAATTTGAAAAAGTGGCTTCACTTTTAAAGAACAACATGCAATGGCATTAGATAATCTGCATGTGTACCAATATTGATTTGGACTGAGAGGAGAGAGCTACATAAGAAAGGAGTAAATATGCAAATTCTGGCTTTTATAGCAGCATAATTTCAGCTACCGCAGTTTAATTTTTATGTTTTTAAAAAGCGCTATTTTAAAATGAGAATGGGAACAGGTGACTGATCATGATTTGGTACAAAATCAGTGTCCGTGAAAGGTCTAGTCCATTAGGAGGAGGGATGGGTCAAGGATCGCCAGCTTGTCAACAAATGTCAGTATGGTGATGGTAAGTATGTTGCTCTATGCTTCAGCCTGCTGGGGAGGCAGCGTCACACAAAAGTACACAAGACGGCTGTGCAAACTGGTAGAGATGGCTGGCTCAGTGTTTGGAGAGCAGCTGGACTCACTAGAGGACAGTGGTGGAAGGATGCACACTGACTTAAGTGGAGGACATCTGGATCATACTCTTCACCATATTCTGAGCAACCAGAGAAGCAGATGTAGCTTAATGTACACTTCATGAAGCAGAACAGAACGTTACAGAAGATCCTTTATCTCCAGTACAATCCCACACATCTCGACCAGTAGGAGAGAAAGTGGATACTAAACTGACAATAGACTAAATATCCTGGAAGCAAAACACTTGATTACTTGTGTAATTATTTTGCTTTCTTCTCTTTTCATGAAGAAATGGATATGGAATTCCCCCCTGGTGATTAACAAAGTTCATCTATGTCTGTATCTGTAAATGATCCATACTGTTTCCAGCTACTTCTTATTTGGGTTTGTACTAACATACACACAAAAAAAGAATGGTTTGCTGCCTTCCAAGTCAGCCACGGTTGTCACCTTTTTTCCAATGAGCTTCTTCCTCAAAAACTCGCGGGCCTCAAACATGTAGGGGATGTCATAGAGAGGACGGAAACGTTTGTCTTTGTCCTTGTTCTTCTCCTGCAAAGAAGGAGAATAGAAGGGAAAGGATGTGGGGCGGGGGAAGAGATAAAAGAAAATAGACAGAAAGAAAGATAGAGAAGGAGAAGGTTATTCACATTGCACTTTCAACATTTCTGCTGCAGATACAGACCATCTTAAAAAACAAGTACAGACCCAGAAGCAGAGAAGCGTACACAAACACTTAGCACACAAAAGTAAGCTTGTTTGCTCTATCTTTGTGCCCCATATTTCAGTCCTGCATCAGAGGACGTGGACTCTGAACTCAGTATACACACATAAAAACACTTCAAATTTATTTCAACATTAAAAGAAATAAAAAATACAATTACAAAAGACACTGAGACTCAAAAAGTCCTTTGCGTTAAACAGATGCACATAGGTGAGCCAACACCATGCATACACATGGTGCATACACGGTAAACACATGCACGATCGCACAGCTGCACACAAAAACTTCCCTCAATACGCTCACCCACTCTCTGACAGGAGCAGGCTGTAAATAGAACCCATTTGCATTTTTAAAGGAGGCTGAGGTTTGTGTTGCTCCAAGTATAAAAAGACAAACACAGACACGCACAGTGACAGGTGCCGTTTTTGTAGGGGCGGGATAAAAAAAAATCATCGAGCAAATGACAATGACGCAGTGGGAAAATAAACGACAGGCACTAACAGGAGGAATAAGGCTATGAATGACAATGCCGGCATGCTCACCACCTCTGCCCCTCCCACACTCTTCTATGAACGCCATCATTATCTGTCATACAAAAAGAAGTAACACTCTTCCAAATGAACACACACGGTTGGATTAATTCCTCATTTCCTCTACTCTTCAATGGTTTTCATTCATTTTTAATGGCTCTCCAGTTGGTTGGAGCTGCCAGGTGCGGCACAAAGCTGGGCAGATGGATGTAGAGAGAAGACACATGGGAAGAAAAGGCTGTGCAAGTGTGTGTGTGTTTGTATGTTTAAGCATGAGCTCATAGCTCCATTAAGGTCTTTACAAAAATTCAACTGCCATCCACGTACACCAAGCAAAGTTTCGAAGTTGATGGGGCTTGCATCCAAAATATTGTTGATATTTTGAATAAGACTCAACATGACTGCGCAGGAGTCCCATTGGATTAGCCTTAGTATGAGAGCTTTGAAAAACGCCAAGTCTACCAGCCAACTGGGTTCCTTTAACCTTGGCAAGACTGTAATAACCTTTAAGTTTAATAGCTTTCTCTCGTTCTTTTCTTACTCACTCACTCCCATTCCTCTTAACTTTCAGAAGCCTCGTCAGCACAGCATGGAACCTCGAAGGTGAGTTAATCTCACACATGGTCTGTGAAAATCCCCACCACTCAGCCAAAAACTGATGTCCTCCATTTTGTGTCAGCCAGGGCTTATTGTCAGGGTCTTTCATCCCTACCAAGTCAGTTGCAGAGGGATGATGGGGCCTTTTAGGAGGACTGCCAGTTGAAATTCCTCCATTTTGTGCCTCAGCAGTGAACTTATCACTCCACTTCTGGGGATGTGGACAATTATTTTTAACATGTGAATAGCGTTTGGATTGAATCCCACTTTCTGGCAGAGATTATTCATAGTGCGTTACATTAAGACAATTCCCAAACTCCAAGTGACGGTGTGCTGAGCCCAGAGGGGCATTTAAGAAGAGCTTATACATAATATAGCATTTTGGGAGCCATTAGGTTCTTGCAGTCAAAACAACAATAATTTCAACAGGAGAAAGTAAAAAAAAAAATGAACAGAAGAGAAGAGGTGAAGCCAAAAAAAGGAAAAATCATGTCTAACTAATAAGGTGATTCACGGTGGAGAGGAATCCATGTCACAGAGGGTGAAGAGTGTAAATGTCAGCACTCTGTGCCAATTAGGCACAAGGAGTGAGAAAGCAGACAGGGAGGACAAAAGGTACTGCTCTTCCATCGAACATAAGGCCTAATGGGAATGGAGAGACACTGAGTGGAAGAAGGTGAAACACCTTAAAAACAAGAAAATGACAATTACGAAACAGAAGAATAAAATCATTATTCAATTCTTTGGGCTAAGTGCTATATAACCATTCAACTTTAACCTCATTTCATCTGTCACCACTTTGGTGAAAGCAAGAGCAGCCACCAACAGCTTACTATGGCAATGAAACTGTTTTAATTCCAACTGATTATAACGCCTGCCCATTATCATTCAATGGAGCCTGTGCACCTTGTGTTCCAATCATAACAAAGGGAAGCCATATGTACAAAGGGAAGCCATATGTACACAGAGGAGTCATATGTAGGATTGTGGCCAAAATTGGAACGGCTATTACAGTCATCCCCTCCTCCCTTACCCCATGGATCTGGGTTGCCAGATCCAGCATGAGCGTCTACTACAAGGAGCTATCATGGCAAGTGACGAGTCCTACACTGGTATTTATACAGGGCCCGGTCTCTTCACCTGGTCCTGGGCTGTGGTTTCTTCTCCTGGGGCCAGGCTGCGGTTCCAGCCCCGGGAGAAGAGACCACAGCCCGGGACCAGGTGAAGAGACCGGGGACCCGGAACCAGCTCTCAGTGACTCTTACTGGGTGGTGAGAGCGTGGGCCCAGGCCGCGGGAGAAAACAGGAGAGCCAGAGTCTGTCTTCACATTCTTCTCCACTTTCAGCCATCTCCATCTTTCAAAAGCATCTTCTATGCATATCCTCGTTTTGTTTCATATTTGGGAATAAGAAGCCTTTTAGGTTTACTAATGTCAGACATTTGTGACCAGAAATGTTCCAAGCTGCAGCTCAGTGGGAAATGGCAACCTGGAGGCTGAAACGCAACTAACTTCATGGTTGGGGGATAGGTGATGGGAGGAGCATCAGACCAAAACACAAAATGACAACATAAACATCACTTGTGGGCTGCCACTTCGCTTTTCAAATGGGAATATTCTGGCTGGACTACTACTGTCGGGGATGTCAGTAATTGAAATGAACATGATTCCTTAATGTCTGGATACATTCAGGGCTATTTTATGATTACTTGGAACATTATTCTTACCTACAGCTCCTTTAAGTGACATTCAGAGACATTAAGCATTCTATGAAAGTTAAGCAGCAGTTAAACAGTTGCGCCCTCTGCCAATCAATCCAAACACACACAAATCTGTTCAACCTAGGTGAGTGTGTGAAAACATGGACTGTGGCAAGTGCAATTATTTTACTATAAGACTGTTTTCTACTCCAAGTCTCCGGACACAAATAGACATACAACATTAGTATCATGGAACAAGACAACAAGACAAACTCTGGGCACATCACCCTAAAATAGCACCCTAAACTGTTGTTGTGCAGTAGCAGGAAGGTTACAAAAAGAAGAGAGAGACATAACCATGTCTCAACCATGACCCAATAACAAGAGTTTGCTCTCACTATCCTCAGGGAGAGTTCTGTTCTATTTGGGGTAAATTCCCTTCGTTCCAAATTACCCGCTACTGCTCAGGAATCATCTTTGACTATTGCAGAGGCATGACGCTAGCTGAATTGTACAGTGTCGCAGGGCTGCAGGGGCAGGGCTGCAAATGTGTGGATGCTACTGCTGGAAGCATTTGCAGCTTCTGGAACTTTAAATTTGAAATCATGACTCAGGAGTATGTCACGCTTTCTGATGTTTGGCTGTGATGCTGGTGGGACATACAGTACTGGGCCCAAATTTTGCATTTACTGATTAAGTAGGGAGTGATAATTTGTAGATAGATTACGTTGTGGAAGAAATACACTGGTGAGTGTGCATACGTCCAAGACAAACTGGACATTATTTTTTTATTGGGTTGTGCTCTGCCTTAAACAAATAGTCAACATTCACAATACTGAGCCTTAAACCTTTACATTATTCAGTGGCACACAATTTCCATTTAATGGGTACAGAGAGAATGTAAAAGAGGAAAAACGGTGGCATAAACTTTCTGAAACAAGAGATTGTAGATAAAATGGTAGTACTACCATTATATCTACTACCCAGCACAGCATACACCAAAGCCTTCTATTCATCCAAAAATGCTACGAATGGAGTGTTTTGGAACCCACACCCACTGGCTGACCACAGACTTAAATTTTTTGAAAGGTACATTTCTCTTGGATCCCACAATGGACAGAAGATTGGCTTAATTTCCCTGTATTTCACAACAAAATTAACTATTTACTAAGACCATAAATTCACGATTAGTTGCAACAAGACTGTTACAGATACATGTATAGCATCAGTTGTGACATGTTGCAGCTAATATTCTGCTAAAAAAAAGTGGCATTAAGTAACACTTGACCTGCCAAGGGGATTCTCACAGGGTTTAAAATTAGTGTGTAGAGTGTTATGTTTTCCATTTTTGGATAAGGTAGATCTCACTAGACCCACATTTTTGTAGCGAACTATCTGTATTGCAATCCGCTGTAAATACTACTCCACTATTCAACACTGATTTGCAGTGTGTATATACAAGATAATAGTAAGAATATTTTGTTTTTAACACATTGGGAGAGCAATTAAATTCTTAAATAACATATTTTTACATTTAAAATATTACAACACATTTTCATTCTCCTGTGGCAGCGGTTTGTACAAATTTATACTCCTCCACTCATACAAACACAGTCCTTTGTTATGTGTCTTGGAGTTGCAAATATTCATGAGGAATGAGAAGGAGTACTGGCTACCAATCTGTCTTGTACAGCCAAAGGTGCAAGAGTGAATGATGACGTCGTGACCCTCCTCTGATGTCATCCTCTGTCAGAACTTGAGGTCAAGGCATGTCATGCCAGGCTAGGGGCATGCTGAGGGCACACACATGGTCAGACATAAGCTTTGGAGGCTGGGGACAGAAGTGTGCAGGAGGGTAGGAGGGATGAGACAAAAACTAAGAGGAGAGCATAGGGAGCACGGCAAACAGTGAGGATGGAGCAGATGGGTCTGTCTGCTTAAAGATTCAGGAAAGTGCATCTTTTGGAATTTTTGCTCATTTTAAACAAGTATCTAAACGTTTAAGAATCAAAAAAGTATCAAACTATAACAATGCAAGACTGCTAAAAAAATGTGCGATTCAGAAAAAGTATACGTTGTGAAAAGCATATAAAGAATTGTCATTCCATTAGGCAAACTGAACTAAAAACAGTACAGTGCTCAAAGCTCCCTGTAAATTCTGTCTTCTGAATTACTTTTTGTGACTTGATTATCTGTCATTTTCTGCACCATCTGTTCGTATTTCAGTGCCGCATGTTTTTGTTTTTTTAAGAATGTTGTCAGCTTTCTGTTTGACTTCATAAATACCATCCTTATTTTATTATGGCATTTCAGCACACTACCTGATAGTTGATAATTAGCTGACTAAAGCTGTGACAATATTAGAGCTAGTCAAAATGTACATATTATACCACTTGCGTTGTAGACCTTCATGTTATCACTGCACTTGTGGATCTGAAGTAGAATGCATTATCATGCTTGCTGATACTAGCAACGAAAGAGGGGCAGAGAGGCAGAGACAGATAAATGGTTTACAGGAGGCAGTGAAGGGGAGATATATACTGTGGGAGAGGGAAAGATGTATTGTGAGACTAAATCATCTACAAAGTCACCACATACAGAAGTGGACGATGAAGGGGTTAGTCAGGGCTGCGTGAAGTATTAATGGAATGAGCCATTGTGTTTGTTGCCTTATATAAAGACAGTAAGTTGACTTCTCGCGGTCCATCAGTGCTGTCCTTAACCCTACTTAACCTCATAAGCACAAAGATGCATTACAATGTAAGGTACACACACAGACACACAACATTCAAGACTGAATGCATGTGTATGGTCAATGCAGATTCACATGAACACATCCAAACACACACAGTACGAGTGGGTGTAAGACTGAGTCACAGGAACATTGACATTTCTCCCCACTTTGTGTTTACACTAGGCTTGTCCTGCAGCATACGAGAGAAAATGGAGAAAGAAAGAAAAGGAAGAAGAACAAAAACAGAGGCGAGAAAGCTATGATCAAAATAAATCATAAGTGAAGACATGCTACACCAGTAACACTGTGGAGGAGTGGAACCAAAATGAGGAGGGGGGGGGCTAGGGAGTGCAAGTGAGGGAAATCGTGTCCCATCATTTGCTGCAGCCAGACACCAAAGGTCCACCAATCTGTCAGTCTGAACACAATTAGTACAGTCATAAGGAGAAGAGAGTGGGTGGTAGGAGACTGAAAGGAACCAGAGGAGAAGGGGAGGTGGAGGGGAGGGGCTTAGCAGGAACTGTCACAGTTCATCAGTGCACTGGTACATCGCATCTGGCCTTGGTACCCCTTTAAACGGTACACACACACACACACCCAGACACACCCACACACAAACATAGATGGCTTTGCTTGCAGAATGCATGGTCAAAGAGTGCAAAAAAACACATCCAGACAGACAGAGATAATAATGACAACTGGCACAAGAAAATCTCTACAGGCTTCTAGAGAAAGCCATGCACTCACATATGCAAACAACACATTTGTTGGAATACCACATTTCTGAGTTTGCATTATATGGAGAATTTCAGGAAGGTTCACAGATAATCAGCAATGCTAACAAGAATATATCTGGTGTGTTGCTATATACACACATACAGTACAAGTGTGTAATCTGTGATTGTGCACAAGCTGACGCCAATTTTCAAGATGTCTCCTGACATAGGCTAATGCAGCTTAACCAAGCATGTCTCTGTGTATGTGTGTGTCTTTATGTGTAAGCTGTGCTGCAAACCGTGACGATGTCTTTGTGTCTGTCTACTGCACTGTAAGCAAGAAGCCAGCTCACTCGTGACAGTGTTAGCCAACATGATGTCAGTGTGTGTACAGCCTCTGGCTAAGAGATACCTGCTCTGACCTCTCGATCACTTGACCAAAAGGTAAGAACCACCAGTTGCTTACAAAAGCCCCCAAATCATCTTTTATCAGGCTTTTAACCTTTCAACATAAACAAATATGTTTCTTAGATGTGTAGTGAGATTTTATTAAGACAACATGAGGGGGAAAAAACACTACCCACAGCTGTTAGCTAATGCTTGCCAAGAGTTGTTTCTTCACAAAATATTCTTTCAACGAACCACCAACATTTGAAGGGTTCTGCTCTGTAAATCCAAGATAGTTTGAGCAACTGTTATGTAATAATTTAAAGGATGTTCACAAGAAGTACACATTTTGTTAAATAATGACAGAAATACCTGAAGGCCACCTATCAGTTGAACAGATATGAATGCTGAGGGTTATTTCACCTACATAATTCAAATGCAGTGCAGTTAATAATTCATCTCTGGCCAGACAGTGTATTTAAGATGTAAAGACAATCCCATAGTGAGAGAGTTTTGTCAATTTCTGATTGCTTCTCCGGGAGAAATGCTCCCAGACTTTAAAACTGTGGATGAAGCGATGCTGGGAATTCCATTCTCCAGTGTGGCGAAAGAGCACACAGTGCTCAGAACAAAATTAACATGGCTGTGAGAGGCCATCTGTTCAAGGCAAAGACGCAAAACATAATGACAGTCAGCAGTTGTGTAGTTCTGCAAAATTCTACTATTCATATTTTTCTAAATTGCAGCAATATATAATATATTACATTTGGTATTGTGCCTTTTAACTGCTATTACATATACTTCTTTACATTAAAAAAAGAAATTAAAAGGCAATGACAGATTATGATGGAATGTCTACAAACCTGCTCATGTACATGACAAAGACTGAGAAAGTCCAACTCAACGTCTGCCTTTTACAATAAAACACAGAGGACTACAGTATCTGCAATTATAAAGCTGTGTAGACAAGGCATGAAATTAAACTCACTTGCCTAAATTAGCTGCCCTTTTGCCTAATTTGGTGACCAAATAGAGCACATGCACTTTTGGTGAGGCCTGAATGTGACGATTGGGTGTAAAATTCCTAAATGGTGTATTGATGCATGTATCAATAAAAGCACAAGCTGACATATCAGAGACAACAGGTCTTCTGTGATTTGCCTTTATTTTTCCCAGCAGTCCAAGGGCTCATCCCAGCATCAGTAAACCATAGTTCTGCATTGCTGCCATAGCGACAACACTCAAAGCTGAGCCAAAAGCATTACAGACAGGCAGGCATACTTCAGCTCACAGACAGAAATAACTAGCTAACAAACACCACCAGCGGAAGAATCACAAACCTTATCAAACAGAAAAGTGTTTTAACAGATTCTTATGTACGAATGCCCACGCAGAGAGCATCTATTGGCAATTCAAAAGTGTCTATAGAAGGCACCAGCTATTAAATACATAACCTTCAATGTGCAATAAGAAACTACATGTAAAATATATTTAAAGAAATTATCTACATGCAGGTTTTGTTTGTGAGGTCATAAATAACCTCAATAAAAAGTCCTCATCTTATACATAATGTAATTGCATCGAGAAGACAGATGACCAACTACTTTAGGCAACACTGATTTTGATAATATATAACAAAACTAAAAGAATGCACTAGCCCTTTATTTGTTTATGGCACATCTGTATTTATGAGAACCACCAGTCTACTCACTGGTTCTCATAATTACTGAAGGGGTTTCTATGAAAAACTAGACACAACCACTATTTGTTTGCTATTTTTATATATTGAATATAATCATATATATTACATTTAAGGAATGCATGTCTCCACTCATAAAGGGCTTAACGTTTTAGAGAAGGAAGACTGTTTTCAAATCACTCAAATCATCTTTTGTTTTACATTCATAAAGC
>JAPTYQ010000010.1:25768309-25793001 GCA_029814465.1 Ostorhinchus cyanosoma
TAAAGGGCTTAACGTTTTAGAGAAGGAAGACTGTTTTCAAATCACTCAAATCATCTTTTGTTTTACATTCATAAAGCAAAAAACAATCAAGTCTAATTGTAAATCATCCATACCATTAAAGTGAGAGAGGGGGAAAAAATTGCTTTAATTTTTCGTCATTTCATCCAGCTTTAGTGTCTCCCCATTATTTATCATTGTTTTTGTTTAGCTTAACATAAATTAAAGACTAGTACTAAAGAGATTTTACCTGGTTATTTCTTTGGTAAATACATGATAATGAAGCAATTATCTGGTAATATTACCTGATAACTACTGCTTTATTATTAAACTATTACCATGCTATTGTCACGTTGTTAACATCTGTAAAGCACTACCAAAATAGCAATATCGTACTGTGGCAATATCACACTAATACACAAACATTCACATCTGGGCTCACTCTCCGAGGCTCCCCGTAACATATGACTGTGTAATGAAGCACAAAACGCATACTGTTGAAGCATCTGGTGTAACAAAAGACAGAGCAACACAATACAGATGGGTGCTAGGAGACAGAAGAGATGGAAATACTGTATGAACTGAAAAATTAAAAAGAATGTAAAGGAGAATAGGTAGCGTTAAAGAGTATAACACGGGTGAGAAAGTCTAATATAAAAGACAGGGAATGGGTCTTAAAAGAGTTGGGAGCCAACATCTTGCAATGCAACAACAAGAGAAAGGGCAGAGAGACAAAATGAAGAGATGTTTTTGCCCACAAGCTTGTTACTACCACAGAGAGCTAAGGAGAATAAACACACATGAAGGGCAACAGTACAGGTCAACAATCTGACCAGAGCCTGCGCACCCTGAGGGATAGAACGAAAAGTGAGGGAAAGTGACTGCGGAGGAGAAGGGGGAAGAGGAGAGAACAGAAGAAGGAGAGACGCAGGGAGAGATACAAAGCAGTCTCTTAATGATGCAAGGCACTAACGACACCAGGGGAAAGACGGCAAAGAATGTGGGGGTTGGGGAGGAGAGTGTGGGGAATAAAAACTAAACAAGACAGATAAAGTGGAAAAGCAAGGAATGAGTAAACTATAAAATGAAAGAGGATGAGAAGAGAGGGAGTCAATAAAGCTAAAGCAATCAAAACAGGGGAAAAAAAAGGGTTATTCGAGACATTTTGACAAGAGAAACCCAAATCTCCATCTGTCTCCACACCTCCCTATAACAGAGAATTCGAAACATGACTTGCTTATAAATAATTTTAACCAGTGTGTTGTTTTGTGGAACAGTTGTGGAATAGTTAGTTAGACAAAATACTGAAAGTGCTCTAAACACATCTTCCTCTGGCAACAAAAAAAAGCTCCTGCTGTCACACAAAAAAAAAACCTAAAATCTTGATTTTGATAAAGCAGAATTTATGATTAATTTATCTCCTGTTGATGGAGTAATCAATTCATGTTGGGATTCTATATATAAAGAGTGTCATCTGTGTCACACTTACTATTCAGTGCTTAAATCCAAACTAAATGATTGTGTTAAAGTGATTAAAAAAAAAAAAGAGATGGTTGTTTTCATCTTGCCATTGTATCCATACAGGTGTTGCTGCAAATGTATGTCTATATGATGCGGATCGATAGAAGATATTAACATGTTGCGACTATATATGTGTGTGCAAGTGTGGCTATGTGTATGCATGAGCCTTTAAAGTGTTGAAGTGATTCTGAGAAGGAGTGTGGAGGGAGGAGGGGTAGAGAAAAAAAAAAATCGATCTGCCTCACTCTCTGCAGTGCTGCAACCACTGGGTGTGTGCAAGCCTCTCACTGTGTCTGCATGTGCCCCAACTGCAGGGGCGCCATCAAGTGGTCAAAAATAATTCCCTCTGGCATGTGCGGGTGCAAAAGAGGCGCTAAACAAAGCAGAGAGAAAGGAAGAAATAGCCACCCTGGTGGGGTGTGTTAACAGCTTTTCTTAGGCAGCATGAAAAAGGTGAAATACATAAATTATCTGTCACTGCTTCAGTGGCAGCGTGACATGGATAGCCTTGGAGTTTCTAATCAACCGTCTGACCATTCAAGATCAGAAGCTCTCCCACATATGGCCACAGTCTGGCACACACTGATCACAAGCAAACAAGCAAACAGCTTTCTTTGTACCTCTCCTTCAATCCTCGGGGGTCGAATGCTGGACAGGTGAATGGTCTTGTATTCTCCCGAGTTGAGCTTGACCACCATGGCATCAGCATTGACAACCTGCATTACCTACAGTGGGAAAAAAGAAGGAAATGGAGTGGGTTAAAAATCAAGGATGAATTTTTTTTTTTTTTAAGCAGGCAGCAATAAACACATGGTCAACATGAACATGTAACATAAAAAACACAATTCGACATGTGACTAAAAGAAAAATGTCCCTGCTTTATGAAGGCCAGTTGGCACATAAGGAGTGGCATCGCAATTTGGTGAGAGGGACTGACAAAAAGATGGGAAGTGAAGGAGCAGGTAAAGGATAAATGGAGAGGAAAAGATCTATTCAAAGGTGGAAGCAGAGTGACAGTGCGGATTGTGTGCTGTCACGAGTAGAAAGTACCACGGGTGAGGTAAGAAAGAGTGATCCTTGAGTGACTGAGTAAGTAAGCAAGCCAAGTCATCCCAGCAGGCCAGCAAAGGTTTGGAGGACAGAGCGAGGACGTTTTGCTATCTGGGGGATTGGCACCAGGAGGGAGGGAGGAAGGGGGAAGACAGAGTGCAAGAGAAGGAGCTTTAAAACAAACATCCTGTTAAAGATAGACTAGTAGAGTTTTACACAGCCCGCTGTCCGACAAGTGGCTGGCAGCATTTTGTTTTGAGACCTTTAAAGTATAACTAAAGACACAGACTAATTTATATTTGGCATTTAGAATATTCTTTCGCCATGCACCAAAGGTAGTAACCATAGTCGGTATCAGGAGTAAATATAATATATGGAAGTTCAATGCCACAGCTGTTAAATTAATCTTCTAAAGGCAGAAACATACAGCTTTGTTTGACAATAGAAACACTCCAGACAAGGGGAGGACTGTCAACAGGAATTGTGACACTAAAATTTCAACTCTGACGCATATAAACTCATCAGTGGAATTAATGAATAACACTGAAGTGTGGAATAAACATTTTCAACTCAACCCAACCCCTTTATGTGCCTGTACACTCTGAAGTATGAAGACAGATTGGGGGTATAATGTGACTGAGATGGAGGAGGCATCCAAACCGAGAGCCTTTAAGTAGGCCGCTTGCTAGAGACTGAAAAATCAATCGCCCTACACATGTTGCCTCCCACATGTGCATTAAATGGCTTCGGCATCACTCAAACTGCGGTTCATATGTAGGCTGCTCTCAAGCTGAAGTCCTAAAAGCAAGAGAGGCAGGTCTGAGCCATGTATCATGCTCAATTTGGACAGTGTGGGCGTTTGTGTGGCTGACTGTGTGGTGGAAAAACAAAAACATCCAAAAATCCCTCTTAGTTATTCATGTGAAGTTGAACCATAGCAGTAGCATGTTTGGTCCATACAAATCCGGGTGGATTAGGCTCTTTGGGAGATTCATTACACCATGAAACAAATCAGACTACCACTGCATTTGCCACCAGAGAACAGAAATTAGACCAGCCCACATGCTAAATAGGCTGCCCACAACAGCAGCCAAAATACATCATATACTAATCACTGAGCTGAGTGGGAGAGATATAGAGACATAGGGAGAAAGTGGGAAAGAGACAGAAAAAGGGGAGAGGTATAATGAGTAAGTGCTAGGGGGTACATGCGTGCACACAAAGAAATGCACACAAAAGCAGCCTACACGAATTCACGCTGTAACAAGGTCATTTTGTGGTCTGCCCAAGTAAATAAAGTGCAAGAGAGAGAATGTGGCAGGAGCAGAAGAAAATGGCTCAGCGTTTAATGGCTAATTATCAGCCGGAGGAGGCGAGACAAGAGAGGCGAAGAGGACAGATCAACACACACCCAAGACAGAGGAACAGAAAGATGGAGAGAGCCAGGGAGACAGAGTGTAATCTCACAGCAAATATCACAAGAACAGAGACAGAGGAGAAGATGGAGAACAGATAGAAAAATAGAGCAAAAAGTCTTTGCAAAGTAGCTTGTGTGAGGGTCGAACAAGCAGGCAGAGAAGACAAATAGGCGGGCTGCATGACTCACTGGTCTAATCTGATGCTCGAGAGGTGGGGATCTACTGCCACCCTCTGCTCGTGGCTGACATGACATCTGCAGTGGCCAAGATCAGTCATAGCGCAAGAGCATCCTGGCTACTGTCAAGGAATGTGTTGGTTGTCATTCGAATCCATTTAGTTGCTTTGAACCACTGCGCCAAGCACAGGCTTAGGCAGGACTTACTCATTACTCATGTCAGATCATCTTCCTCAAAAGCCACGCCTATGGCAGAGTTTCAGTTTAGCTGCCAGCCATTATAATTTGTCACCCAAATTATATGGTTTGACATAAACTACTGCCGTTTCTGATGCTGACGATGATAAACACTATGTGATGGGCGGCAGTAGCAGAGTGCAGTTGAAAAACAGGTAGAGGAAGAGTATATAATGCTTCAGCACGACATTATCCTGTGACAGGTACCAATAACCTTAAGACCTTTAACCTGCTCACTTTTCCACTTGACCGGTTTTAATTGGAGAGCGAACCAATGTACCTTTTTCTCAACATCTTTGCCCTCAAGACATTTTTCAACTTTCTAAGCAATCTGTCTGGTCCTAACCATTATATTTTCTAAAGAGGATAAGCACAAATAATCACAAGTATGCTTTCAGTATGCTATTATTAGTCCCTTTCTAACAAGTCCTTCAATTGCTCCTATACACCAGTATAATGAGGAGCAAGTGTTTCATCCTGCTATATTTAAAAAAAGAAATAGATGCATATATAATTCACAACCGATTTAACAAAAAGCTAAGTCTATATAACATTTTTAAATCAACCACAAGGCAGGAAAATGTCATTTGCCTTGGTTTAAAAAAAAACATGTACACCAGAAGAGTCCCTTTTGACCTGTTAACGTTCACATAATTGTGGCACATCTCCAACGCAGCTCCAACTCCCAAATTTTCACGGATATTGTGAACAGAAAGCAACATTGGCACCGTCTGTGACAAGCTAGTGATGTAAGGTTGGTAAAGGGGTTTAACAACATGTCACCTTTCATCCATCACCACACAGGTCGATGGCTACCCAGGAGAGAGGAGGGGAATGGGGAGGACGGGAGGGGAGAGGAAAACTATTGGGACGTGGCCTACATCCGCTTCTTTGGTCCCAGTAGAGGTGGAAGGAGAGAGACGAGACAGCCAAAAAGGAAGATGCGTCAGCAGGATTGACTGGTGAGGATTGGGTCTACTCTGCCTCTTCACTCTATCCATCATTCAGATAATAAAATGTGAAAAGTTGAGTGGACGAGGAGAAGGGAAGATGCATATGACGATGAGACTGATGGATAGATGTGTCCCTGTGAGAGTCAGGGCATTGCAGTATTAGGCGCCAACAACTGTCACAAGCAAGGTGGAAAATTGACAGGTATGAGTAACCTGTCCAAAATGTACTGTCCGCCTCAAACTTTAATGGGTCTCACAGCTGCACTGCCTTTTCAGCTCATTGTAAATATTTTTCAGAGGTATTATAGATCATTTGTTTTCTATAAAATTGTTTTATTCCAACCAAATAAATCGCATAAGGTCTCGGGAGTTGCAGATGGCTTTCTAATCCCCAAACTAACACACCAGCTGTAAACCTTCTTTGTGGCTTATGTGAGGGACATCAGTTGCTGGGCAGAGAGAAAAAGGGAGGACAGAGTAGAGTCCTGCAGAGATCAAAGAAGTGCATCAAGGTTTAACTAGGGGCATCAGCAGTGCAGTACCATGGCAGCAAAACACTGCAAAAATCCCAGAGAGAGGACAGACATAGCCCTGTGGATCTTGATATACATTCTTTTTCATTCTGAATCACATTTTTTTTTTTATTTGTTTTCACCTTTCTTCACCTCATCACACAAACTGACTTTCTTCCAATTTCTCTTTCAAACCTCTACCTCTGTTTTTGTTGCCCTCTTCCTGAGTCTTTTTTTTACCTTCCCTCCTGAGCTAACCACCAAATGCTCCCTAACCCTCACGCACACGCACGCACACACACACACGCACGCACGCACGCACGCACACGCACGCGCACGCACGCACGCACGCACGCACACGCACACTGCCCACATGCAACCCTCTTTTACTGAAGGGGTTCAAGAGAGATCTGAAAGAGGCTCACACTGATAATATAAATGTTTTATCCACTTCCCTCTGACTCAGGAAAAAATATACATATACATAGTTTTTTTTTTTAGTAGTTTTTTTTATGGGAGTGCAGTTTATCAAATTCATACTGTAAGCAGATTGCTAAGCAACACCTTTTATGTAACCCCCAGGTTAGCCATGAATTTTTCAGGGCTTTAAAAGTTCAGGGTCTGGAGGGAGCAAACACAGACAAAAGACAAACTTTAGAGGAATTAAACTTTGTTTTTTCCATTTTTAGAGAAAAATATATGAACTAAACGGTGGGGTATGGTGGACGTCATCATCAAAATTCACACAGTGGGGACCAGATTTGAAGCTCATGTTTTTAGCCTAGAGGTGCTTTACCAGATTAAAGGCACATCCTGGAACCTATAATCTGTCATCTCATAGAGACAATCGGGTTAGACGGTTTTACCAAAATGTACCAAGGCGTCCATCTCACTTGATTTGAACTAATGTCTGCTGACAAGTGAGGGAGTGCACTCCTTTGTACTTAATATTAAGGACACTGCTTTTCCCTTGAGTCCCCGGCCAATAACTTTCAAAGCTAATATCTATAGTTCTTGGCTTTTGGGAGTTGTTCTGTGCTGCTGCTAAAGCATACGCCAGCGATTTGGCCCTAATTTGACTGGGGAGTGCTTCAAGGTTGCTGTTAAGCATTCCTACTTGTACCTTTAGTGGAGGGATTTTTATTTTTCCTTGTTTTTTTTTTAGTGGGGGGGGAGGGTACAAATGTGAAAATAAAAGGTGTCAGGAGGATAGAATTTGTTAGAAGCTTCAAAATGGCCTTATGTGTTCTGCAGTGCTGGAGGAAAATTGGAAACGTTGCAGTAGACATCAAGTGGAGGGAACAATGGAAAGGGCCAGCACCTGAGCTGTGATGCCAAGTCATACTCACACTAGGAAGTGTCTGAACATTTTCTACCCGCATATTTTCCTAAAGGTAAGTGGAAACTTTAAATGGAAGGAGGATTATTCAAACTGATAAATATTCAATTAGTGCCAGAAAAAGAATTGTCAAGTAGGGAAGATAAAGCAGGGACACCAACTTTAACAGAAGTGATTGCTGAATATAAAAGCCTCTTAAGGACCTTACCTTGGCTACAAATTGTCTGTCCTTTTGGTCCAAGTTGGCTGTGGGTGCCACATAGTCTTTCCAGATGCGGACCTTGCGCTCTTTAGCAGATCTGGCCAAAAAAAACAAGATGACATCATTATTAGTGGCAGTCCTTGCGATCAGCCATATTCTAGGATATAAAGGGCTTAATCAAGTGACATAATTATCCATTTGGCTGAAAAGGTTGAAGAAGCTCATTAAAGTGAGAAAATTCCAACATAATTAGCTCATTGTTATTGCTGCAATTAGTGTAGAGAATGAACATCAGTAATGCAAAAAGCAAGAGATAGTACTTCTGAAGAAGAGATGGCATTTACCTGTTGATATGTAAAATTGATTTCTCTTTTTACTTTACATTCACAAACTGAGAGTCTTAAATTTATGCAGTGTTTGACAAAATAAAATACAACACAAGGTCTAAAATGTTGCTGTGTAGTTATTTAATGCCCGTGAAATGCTATGGTTTACAACTGACTGCATTCTAAAGGGTATTGCATTGCATTTCCTGTCATCATCTAAAGGATCTATGCGTCTTCAGTGTGGTACCTTTCAGCAGCTCTGAGTTTCTCCGCTCCCTGTGTGTAGACAGCCATGGACCAGTCAACACAACGGGCAAAGCCTTCTTTCAGCAGGAGTTCTGTAATGTTACCATTCTGTGACAGACACAAAAAGAGATAGTCAAAAGTTAACCGATGAGACATATTCTACCACCGTACCACAAAGTACTGGGTGTGCTGCTCCTTACCGGATGCAGGATGGTTCCCAGTATGATCTGATTGGGACAGCTCTCCAGGATGATCTGAACATCCCTCTGCAGAAGACGGGATTCGGTAAAGAATTTGGCCTCAGCTGCAAATGGTTCTGGCGTCTCTGCACCATCTGCTTCCCGCTTGAATGTTGGACACTAGAGAGACAGACAGATATTAGCAAAAAATTATTAATCAGAGAACTTTGCCATAGCGTCACACCACTTTTCAAGAAAACAACCCATCTAATTTGACTGTACATAAATGTAAATGGAGATTGTTGCCCTTTTCAGACAAACAAGTCAGACAATTGTGATATATCCTTGTCCTGACCTAACATATATTATTTCTTTATTGAATGGAACATATTTTCTTAGATTAAGATTCTTTGAATGTACATTCAGGGTGACACTACCAACAACTTCCAGGAAGTCTGAATATTTTAATAAATGCAATGAAACTCTAATTTCTTAAATCCCTCAAATCTTAATTTTTTTACTGGAAAAGGCATTAAGAAAAGATTTTCAGTGTTTTCATTCACTGGCTGATTTCCATTTTGTAATTAAAACGCCTGCAACACACTCAAAAGAAGTTGGGACAGACACAGTAAGACTTTAGATTTGTTTTTTTGGGTTTTAGCAACACGATTAGCAAGTAAAATGTCAAGAAATGGGGGGAGCATGAGTGAGTATAAACAGAACATCCCCATTCTTTGCAAGAAAAGAAAAGTTGTGGGTCACCATTCAAAAAGACATCATAAACTTCCCAAGAATTGAACACTTTCACCATTTGTAGTATCGTGATTCAGGGAGTCCAGGGACATCTAGGTGAGTAAAGGCCAAGGATAGAAATCATTGTTCAATGTGTGTGAGTTTAGACGGTGTTATCTGGTGAATCACAGTTCTACGATCAGGCACTTTGAACGCTGAACAACCTGAGATTATTCTTCAGGACAGAAAGACAGTAAAAACATGCAGCGTGATAACTTATTACTAGGCCTTATTTTGTGTGGATTCATAGTTATAGTGCATGTGCTGGACTGCCCTGCCTGCAGTTCACATCTGTCTCCTACTGAGAATGTATGGAGCATCATGAAGGGGAGATTTAAACAATAGGCATTATTGACTGTTGAGTACATAAAGTCTTGTAAACAGCAAGAATAGCCAAAACATTCCACTTGCAAAACTGAAACAATTAGTCTCCTCGATTCCTTAACAATTAAAGACAGTAATAAAAAGGAAAGTCAATACAGCAGCATTGGTAAATAGGCCTCGGAACTAACCTGTGTGTTGCTGGCTTCTAATTCTAAATTTGTTTCATTTATAAAATGCAATTAAGTTGATCAGCAAAGTCTCCGATAATCTTTTCATGTGACTTTTTTAACAGGGTTTCTGCAAGTATCAGCAACTCTAATTTAATGCTTTTTAAACAAATGTACTGCCCATGTCAAACTGCAGATACAGTTTTATATATAGTTTTATGATGGTTTACCATTGACGGGCTTTCACCAGGTTCTGAATAGTTCCTCCATTCACTTCTGCCAAAACTTGCTTTTTCCCATTTTTCCGACATTTGCTCATTTTCCCTCTGCTCTTCCACCACGGCATGAGCACATTCACAGCACGTTGCATTTCAAGCATCTGGTGTTGTGACTTCATTTATCAGCCATAAACAATAGCCAATTAAAGGGTTCCGCCTGTCAATCATCAAACTATACTTATGATCAAAATTATTAAATGCTTATATAATCAAAATGAATCGTGAAAAACAATGCTTTTTTCCATCAAGTGTAATTCATTTTTAATGCCTCTGGGTATCGAATTTAATGCTTTTTAATGTCATTTAAGGCCTTCATTTTCACTAAATCTATTTAATGACTTTTAATGCTTTTTAATGACCTGCAGAAACCCTGTTAAAAAGAATGAACAGATCATTTTTGGGAGCTTTAGGTTTTTGGGTTTTTTTTTTATTTCCCTAGTTTTCTGGAAGTGGGGTTTACAACTGGATCAATAGCATGAAGTGCTTAACAGGGCTATCTAGCAAGCTCAAGAACAACTATAAGGTAGGCCCTAACGAAAATAATAGTAATAATAATAATAATAATAATAGTAATAATACACTGAAAGTTTGTACAGAATAATGAAATGTATTGCTTGGCTTAACCCATGATCATTCTTTATAGTAAATACTGATTCAAAATTTAGACACTTCCAATTTGGACCTTTTCCATATACATCACCTTTAGGGGAACATTCAGGTGACTGACGGCCAAATTGTGATGCAGCATCTCTCAGTCAGTGAGTTACTTATTTTTCCATTTAGTTACTTTCAGAGAACTTTTTTCATCCTAAGGGGGCATGGTTTGTTTGACTACAGGATTGTCATGCATGCTCTGATCCACTAGAGGCTTAATTTACATAGTTACATCTCCACCACAAGAGAATAAACATTTAGTTTACTGCAATACTGTCTACCTTCAGGATGTTTTTGTGCTTAGTACTTTCTTCTGATATTATCTGTGTTTTGCTGTGCACTACTGTTAAACCCTCTTAAACGATGTCACCTTTCTGTATCTCTATTCTTTTGAGAGTTGCAAGGTACCAGACAAATATATACAAGAACGAAGTGGAGACAAGCCTTTGAACAAAACAAAAAAAAAAAATAACACTTTGAAATGGATGCAATATCTTCAAGTGGGAGATGAAAAAGATTAGTTATCTGGAGTGGTCCATTGGCAAAGCTAGGCTTGGTGAAAGAGATTGATGGGGAAATTTAGTGGAGCGGATATGACACTGCTAGTACAAACACAGACTTAAAGCAGTGACAAAAACGAGCACTCACTCTTAAATTCCTTTTTTATATATATTTTTTATGCTGAAGGTGGAGTCTCCACCATAAAACACTTTATTAATAGCATTTGTCACAGTAAAATGAAGAAAGAAGTGGCTGTTAAGGAAAATGTACAACAAATCTTTCAGCTATAAAACATGTCAAGATAAATGGGCTCAACAGCTCACTACATCTGATAAGCGCAGCACGTGAGCAGTGTTTACCTTGATCCCAGACAACATGACAGTAACCAGGTAGTAGTCAGGAAGCAGCAAGGCACGAACCACACTGCCGTCACGCACATGCTCGATGATTGCTGTGGTCATAAAGGAAAAAACAAGGTAAGAGAAGGGTGGGAGAGGCCAGTGTGGCAAAAAAAGGATAAATGTGCAGATATCAAACATTAGCTGCTTTGGATGTACTACATTTCATAATCTGCTTAAGGATTTAGTTAAGTAAGACAGGTAAGATATTCTAAATTTAGTCATGCAAAACCAAAGATTCTTTACTTCTTTAAATTTAGGTCTTTTTCGTCATCCTAAGATGAACAGATGTCATAGCATCTGTTGTCATTTTCATTAACACCCCTTGTGACATGATTGCATAGAATCACACATGGGGTCTCCAAAGAAGAAAGTGGCCTTTTACTGAGCAGCGACACTGGTGAGTCACAGTAAAGGATGACTGACATACTTCTGAGAGGAGAAAGTCATGGCCTTCTTGGTGAACAAGGCACTTTATTTAAAGTGCTGCTCCAACTAAAGGCTATCTGCAACAATTACACTGCTAGTTTGAAAAGATAGCTGGAAGACTGTTTCTATTTTCTTGAGGAAAAAAAGGTTGTGGAAATATTTACAGTACTTTGCATACAAATAATTTCCAGGACAAGAAGAATTGCCAGTAATATTTTCTTATCTGCCGTCTTATTTTCAGTGTGTTCAAAATTACAAAAACCTGAACTGCTCTTCTGAAACTTCTTTTCTGTTTTGTTGTGATTTCCACTGCATGAAGAAAGGAGTACTTGATAGAGTAGATTTTTGAAGTGCCACTTACATTTTGACCATGCAACAAGGTTTGAGAAAACTGCTATTTATTTTGAGAACTTTTCATCTAGTATGTTTTATTTTTTTCCAAAATCACACCAGCTTCAAATTTTTCTTTCCCTGATATCTGAACCTCTTTAAAGAATTGTACAGCCTATATCATCTGCATTAAGAGCATTTCACACCATTTTGAGATGAGTGAAATTAGAGTTGTCATGCTTTGATTATGCGGGTGTACATGTATGTGCAAGCTAGAAATGTTTCCGCTACAGGAGCAGCATAAGCACATGAGAGAAATTGGTATTCCATTTCCAAATCACAGCAGCTCAATGTGCATTTAAAGCTTTTAGGCTGGATTGCTGCCTCCAGTTCTGTCTCCAATGAATGGTAAGAACAAGAAATAAAAGGATGAAATGCCTTTGCCTGTTCATTTTCCCCATTCAATTAAAGGGTAGTGAAATGAGGCTAGAATGAATTGAGTGGCACATTACACCTCAGGCAGGTCAGAGATGAGAGACTGGAGGAATGAGCCAGTGAAGGCAGACTATGTGCTATTACATGCCCTGAAGTGGATATTTAGAACAAAATACTGAATCTTCAGCCAAAGTATTGGATTTCTGACACCAAGCCTTAAAAACTGCTTTCTACAGGAAATTGAGGTTTATGTAATCATGTGTTTTTAAATGTACTGTCTGATTTCCCTGCCAAGCCTGTTTCGTGTGACTGCTTCAGTGTGGCTGCTGGCGTGCTGCTCCCAGAATCGTTACCGTTGATAGGTTTCTGGTGCAAAGAGTCGACAAAGTTGCGTGGATTCTCTATGGTGTACTTGAGGTCACGGATGGTGTGTGTGCCGCTGCCCTCGCTCCACATGCCCTTCTTGGATGCTTTAGCCTGGTCTTCGTGTTCACAGAGTCTGGCCTGCTCGGGACTGGACAGACAGATCAGAAAAGAAGATTGAGACAAAAAAATTTTAAAAAGCATTTCAAGCCATTGTAATGATCATCACAAGGATAAAATGTGAATATACAGCCTTCCTGTTTAAAGGCTCATTATTTGGATGAAATCAATTTGAGTGCTTTGTTACAATATATCAACAAAAAACTAGAGAATACTGCTTAAAATTCACTCCAGGCCTTCTCCCCTATAGCTAAGGGAAGGGTAAAACAGTAAAAGAGAAAACAAATTAAATCCACAAAGTCATTAATATTTTGTGATTTAATATATAAGAATCTGAAACTTTGCAAATGTAATGCTGATAACTAGGCTGCAAACAGCTTAAAGATCAAAGACATAAGGGAGAGGAACCTCTGGCATTCCACTGGAAGAAAAAATATCACTGCTAGCTCAGGATGTTAACAAGGTCCAATTAATTACACACCAGACAGAAAGGGATCTACACCACATATAACAAGCAGAAAATGTTTTGATAGCGATTTGATTCAGTAAAGTCACGTGCCATATTAAGCTTAAAATGCTCTAATTGCTTCTGAACTGTCTTTTCTTTTTAAAAGGCAAGTCTTGTCCAGTTACGACAACATCAAGACAGTTATAACAACTTGAGACCAACATGTACAAATGCTCATTAGCTACACACACTATGAATGGTATCACTGACAATGCTTTGGCTGTTTTCTTAAATAAAGTTCTGGAGAAAGACAGAGCCCTAACTCTGTAAACTGTTTGCTTGGTAGCAAGCAGTTGATGACCAGATTATAGCTGCTTAAAACTGGGACTGAGCATTTTCTTTGGAGACAATAACAATGTTTGACAGTTCCATCAAAAGCAGTCACGCAGCTGGCTACAAACACCACAATTAATTCCATGCTGGCTCTCTACATTGTGCCGCCTAATGCTTTTTAAGGGTCCTTGTACAACTTTAATTATTCAGAACTTCAAATGCCCAACAGGCTTTTATTTTTCCAAGAAGAAAATGTTGCCCAATGAACGGTACGTAAACTGAATTTTTCACATGTTGTTGCCTGAAAGAGATCATTTGCGTTTGAGAGGCAATAGGGTATCTCAATTAAAATGCTACGCACATAAACACAAACATAGCCAGTGCTCCAGCTGTGTGGTCCTAATTGGGCTTTTGGACTCATGCCCAAAATGCTGTCAAGTTCTATATCCCCTTTGTACCGATTTAGTTCAAATTCACTAGAAACAGTTTCTTGCTTACTGAGCAACAATACTGAAACTTTCTCTAAGACGTCAATCGTGTTTAAGCTTCTTAGAATTTAAGCACAAACGGGGAAAAAAAAGCAACAAAAACAGAGTGAAAGAAACTAACAATGTAATCAAGGCGAGCAGACATTGTAATGCCAATAGCAAGCACAGATTGGTTAAGATACAGAAATAAGTTTATATGTGGAGGCAGATGATAGTGAACTTAGCCATATCTCCAAATAGATTGGTTTCTTTGAGGGTCAGCAACACTTTCCAACCAACACACTGCTTCATATCTAAACAGCTACTGTTGAGGAAGAAAGGGCAATACTGAAAAAAAACGGTACTGGAGGAACAACGGCCAAAGAAAAAACTTCCCAATTCCCATATATTTGAACACAGTGTAGGCTGCATTGTTCATCTTCATGTGGTACCCTTTGAGCAACCAAAAATACTTTTAATAGATATAAAATGTTGAACCTTAGTAAGCAGTTTTAGAGCTCCCTGTTGTCTCTGTATAGTTTAAAAGGAGGTGTAGGAAGTTGTTTTCCCTAGTGTGCTGGGCTAGAAGGGTTCCACTCTTAGTGAGCAATTGAAGCCCAAGCGAGTGCTGTTCATCGCCTCGTCTTCAGATATTCACACCCCTTCAACAAGCGATCCGCTGGGGCTGCCGGTTAAAAAAGAGCAGTGGGGGTTTATACTATATTATAGCTGGTCTCCCCTCTGCTCTGCTGGGCTAACATTATAAAAACCATCACTCATACCCCCTGCCTGTGGTTTTAATTTCTCCTCGAGGCAAGTTTCTGTGTCTGACCAATTTCCAGGGTCCATCCACCTCAGTTATGGTGAATTAAGCATTTCTAAAGAAAACCAGCATAACTGAATGACAGCCTGAGATGCAAGACTGAGTCGGGAAGAGTGATGAAAGCATCTGTTTTATTTATTGTATAGCTCAGCACTGCGGAAAGCTTTTGTTTTTTTCTTTTTACAACTAATCAAGTTAAATTCAAATGATAACACCTCCTACATCAAACTAAAGAAACTGATGTTTGCAATTCAACAACTAATACATGTGCAACTGCCTGACACCTACGACTGCAATAGCTACAACATATTTGTTACATTTTTCATTATTAACACTAATCAAATAAAGAGAGAGAGGGCTGAATCTAACCTGAATAATGTATAAATGTTCTTTGTTGTGTATTCAAGTGAGGAGGGAAGGGAAATAACTCTGTGCCGGTGCCCAGTGCACTGTGGTACGCTGCTGAGCATTAGTTCCAGCATGCTGTTAAAATTGCTGTCCATTTTCACAAGCAGCACTGAGCCTCTGAACACATGTTAAACTGCATTGTTGAAGGCCATCAAAGTTATTATCACCCCTATAATTATCATCACATCATAGTTAGTATGATCAACATAGCCAGTCACAAGAGGTAATGGATATTGGGGTCTGGTGCAGTGAAGGAAAAACTACAGCCTTAAGTCCACATTGAGTAATGGCCCTCCCCTTTGGCCAAATGATGCCCGCTTACACATAAAGCATCATTTACATTAGTGGTTGTTCTGGGCCATTGCACAAAATGCTTGAAATGGGTCATTAGTGGCAAAATATTCACATCATCTCTGTTCATGTTGGAAGATAAAAATGTAGCAGCGTGAGTCAATTGCTTATAATGAGTGTAATGTGCAAATACTACCACTGGGGGGGTATGCAGTCCTTTTTTCATATAGCACTGAGTATGCAAGTGTATTTAAAGGGATTACTGCTTAAGGGATGTGTGGCAGAAAACTGTTTCAGAGACACCTCACCATTGCAACAGGGTAATACTGCCACCATCTGGGGCATCACAGCTTTGTCTCTTTGAAACCCTGTAGGATTTCCAACTGCAACTGAAACGACTTCAACCGCACGCATTTGACAGTGTCTTGTGACTCTTTCTTCATTTTTTTTTTTTTTTTATGGCATTACTTATCCCAGTGAGAAATACTACACATGAGCTCTGTGAAAGCAAAACAATCCAAAGTAAAGAGCTGACCTATTTTCATATTATCAGTTATTTCCACGATGTGTTAATGTGAGTGATTAATGCTGACAAGACATTAATATGCAGTTAGAAAAAAATGAGTCATTTCATTCAGGGCTCAGATTACACATGTTAATAGCTAACTAGCGTGTTGGCCGGTGGGGATCCATAGGTTCTAGATGTGGCAGTTTTTATGCTGTTGTGTATTTGTGCATGCTGTACTGCATGTGCCCAGCAGTCACTGCCAAAGCATTCTGGGTATAGCAATTGAATTGTAAGGCTATTGTATTCCAAAATTATTAATATCACCCAAAATATTTGTCCTGTAAACTTGCCATTTTTGTTACCATCTTCCTTGACCAAAAATACATGAGTTTGCCAAACTGCAGCAGTCAGCTCTTCCCGGATTTTGTGTGACTACCAAGACACACACACAAGCTCACAGACACACACAGACAGACACAGAGGCTGCTTGGCTTTTACAATATAGATAGCAGTGGTGTAATACAGGTGGAATAGCTCACTTGTTCCCTCTGATTCCTTCCCTGCGGACTGTGGCAAGGCCCTCGGTGACCAGAGCCTCAGCAATGTTCTCCCCCGTTGTGTCTAGAGTGAAAGGTAGACATTAAAAAAAACTTGAGAACAGAAAAAGTATATGCCTGACTTTATTATTACTATAAACACGTAGATATAATTATATGAGAGCAGTTCACATGTCCATGAAACAAATACTGTGGAATACTTAATGCAAGTTACAATATATTTGACCCATATAGACTCAGTGCTACTTTTGTGGCAGTTCCCAAATTAATTTTTCTCTCTAACCTTTCTTAAGTGATTTATCACCATTTATTATAATATTATCCTCTATTTTGTTTTTTTTTTCCAATTAAAACCAGGGTATTTTCCCGTATTTAATTTACTGATCGTGTAGATGTTCATGAAAGCTCAGATTAAAGTTGACTGTCATAATATCAGAAACAGAGAAAAATGAAGAAAATATGAGTTCTTCAACAAAGCATCTGAGCAACTCCATGAGTTTTACTGGTGAATCAATGTCGTTGAAGATGACCTCTGAATGTCCAAATGGGTCATATCTGATGACCATGAAAAGATGAAACTGTATTTCTCACCAATTACTCACATGTATTGATAGAATTAGTAGATCAGCAGGTATTAAAACAGTTCAGATCAGTAGATGGTTTTGGTCACCAGTGGATGCTTGGGTCTTTATGGGTTAAATAACAAACGCGCATCTTATTTTTGTAATACACTATTTTTAAATGAAAAGCATTGTGTAGTCCACAGCTCTGGGTAAATCCCTGAGCTGTCTGTATTACTGCTGTATGACGGCAACAACAACATAGCTTCACATAATGTAAAGTAGAATTCGTTTATTATAAAATTGACAATTCCAGTCATATTTGAAGCCACAGTAAAATACTCCATAAACACACACCAATGACCACATTACATTAGTATTACTGTGCCTTACATATCACAGAATGTAAATTGTGCTAGGTCTATTTGCTCTGTGGGTAGGTTAGTATTGACAATTCGTGGAGAAAGACAAGAATTAGACGATAAAAAAGGAGATACAGAGAATTTAATATGAGTTAAACTGAACAGCTAGGAAAGTCATAGAGTCTGATGCTGCCGTTCAGACTATATGGAACAACTGCTGTTTTGAGATTTATTGTGGTGATAAACAGGTTAAAAACTCTCCAACGATAGCCTAGAGGAGAGAGAAAATGTGACAAAGCAAAGACATGAATCATCTGTAAAAGCTGATTGGCATCTGATGTGAAACATGAGAAGATCCTGGATTTCCTCGTTTGCAACATCACCCAATGAATTGAAACGTGTTATCAAAGTGGTATGCTAACATGACTGAACACAACAATTCATACAATTAGTGGTGATCTCCAGATAAAGTACAATCTCTAAGCATGTTTTCCACCTTTCTGCTAAATGTCAGTGAATGACTATATTGCTCACTATCAACACATTTTTGAATATTTTGCTGTTGTGTTTTCATTTAACAAAATGTTGACAAATGTATGGAGTAAGTATTCTTTAAAAGGAAAAAGCCACACAAGTCTGTCATTTACAGGATCCAAAGACGTTTTATGCACTCCTAACATTGCTCCTTCATTGCTCTGTACAGAGACTGTAAACCACAGCCTCGTGGGATTTATAGTTTTATTATTTGCTAAGAAGTAAGCGACACAAATCTACGGAGTAGAGGTGATTGCCCAGACTGTGGCATATGTAGATATTTAATTTTGGTTTCAAAAAGAGATAATCCCTTACCTTTCCCAAGGTAGACCATGCCATACTCCCTGCCCGAAGCAGTCTTGATTTCCACAGTGAAGCAGACTTCTTTACCGATTAGCTTCTTACGCAGGAACTCTCTGGCTTGAAAGGCCCACGGCTGCAATACAGGAGGGAATATTGTTGTTCACTGAAGACACGGATGTAGAGTCAGGACACAAATGCTCAAGGTGTGTGAAGACAGATAAGTTCAAGTTAATCTTTTTTTTTTCCTCAAAAATGTTTCACAAAAAGAAACTTTCCATCTGCTACAGATATACTCACCTCAAAGTTACAGAGCTCAAACTAGAATTATTACAACTGCAATGATTAACCGCTAAGCAAAAAACATACAAATATGGCTGTCGTAATTAACGCGTTAACGCAGACTAATGACTCATTATGATTGATCTGATTTAAAAATTGGAACGCAATTAACCATCTGTAGTGCAGAATGACTTGGAACAGTTGTTTGAAGTTGTTTTGTTGAAACTGTTGAAGGTGTTTAATAAACACGTTAAGTGCATATATATTCCCTGCTTTCTTGACTGTTTGCTCATGTGAAATGAAATCTGATTAAAAATTGTATTAACTTGACAGCACTATATAAAAATAAACAGTCAAGATTATACATAATCTTGTTCAAATATGTGTAAACATTTCAACAAATTGTGTCCAATTTTATGACCTGCAAAAAGAAATTTGGAGGTTTTTAATAAAGAGCATAAAACACAGTACTAATCTCCATCAGTGGTAGTGAGAAATGACAAATTTGTAAAAGCCAGTGACAATGAAAGCGAATGTGAAATTATAGCACAGTTATGTTTACGCCTTGTTGTCAGTGGAGATTCAGCAAATTTATCTACAGGCTACAGCATCCTTATCCAAATAGACATGGTCAAAACCCAGTTTATGCTGTAATTATCTTGAACAGCTTGAGCAATCAGGATGTGGAAGTGTGATGAAAATCCTAAAGTAAACTCAACAAAGATGCACACAAACAAAGGTGTACACATCAGGATTCACTCCTTATTTGCAAAACAGTGGTGTCTAAGAGGAGGGCTACGTAGTGGGACTTTATTCATCTTTGCCAAAGACATAAATCAATGCATTAGAACACCTCACCTCATCAGGGGTGTCCTTAGTGTCAGGTTGGCCCTGAGCTGCTCGGCGGGCCATGGTTCCAGCTCGGATATTACTGAGATTGATCTGACGCTCTGGGGGTGGGCCACCTCGAGGCTGACCCCTAACAATGATGGCACAGCCTGACAAAACCTGCAGGGATGACAACAAACACTGTCAGCTGGAGGAGACAAGAACAATACAAGAACTAAGACTGCTGGTCATGTTTCCATTCAGCAGATACGCAAACATTCTCTCTTAAGATTACAGTACATGAAAACAGATTTCACATGCAACAAACATGACTAACTGGCACTTGTGTAAAGTCTAAATGAAAATTTTTTACTTTCGATTTCCTCCCAAAAAATGGTTACATTCTCATGCAACTTAATCTTGTATTTGCATGAGCACTGCCTCAAGTCTCATGTTGCCAAGTGTACAGTGATTCACACTCATAAGAAAGTAATATGAGGAAGCAGTGAGGCAAATAAGGAAATTTACAAATTACAGTGCAAGTTTCACTGAGCTACGTCTGCAGTGCAAATTTTAAAACTGACCACAGTGAGTCTTTGTCTAAAAAGGTGTTGTAGGAGTTTGGCAACTATGTATTATGGAGCTGGAAAGCAACTTCACATAGCACGTTTCCATGGTAACTGTCATTCAGCTGCAAGAGGTGAGATCACGCTATCTGATAACGTAGCTAAATACAAAAAAAAAAGATAACCTAGTCTTTGGTTTGACAACCACGGCATTTACACGAATCTGAGCAAACACTTTTTATCTGCAGACTCTCCAGTGTGTCTGCAGGGAGCATCACTAGGGGCTGTTGATCTTAGATGTTGGCTAGATAAACTCTTTCATCAAATCAACGCTGTTCCACAAGGACTGACTCGTTTCTTCAAAGTGCAGGTGAAGCAAAAAAGGTTAACGCAGCATACTGACCAGCCGTGGGGAAAAAAGAAGCAGAGAGGCACTCCCCCCTTCTCTGTTTACAAAAGGGCCAAGTTCCACTAGGAATATACTGCATGGCCTTGCTCATTTTTCTCAAGTCATAGATATGACAGTAAAATAAGAGCATTATATGAAATGACTTGCACTAAATTAATTGCCTGTGATGTGCATGATAAATCAATCGTGGAAAAATTAAAACCAGGTGATAGAGGTGAATGCTACAGGAAAATATATTGTTACTTCCTCACAAACACATTCGGTCTATTGGTAATAAACCCACAAGAGTGTAACCTTCAAGGCTTACAGTTCCCTCTCAAGGGAAGATCCTGATGCTTACCATGGTGCTAAAAACAGCCCTTCCTCAAGCACCAAGGGAAATGTGCAATTATGTTCAACATCACTCTGATAACAACATGCATGTTGACAAGAGCATGGGTAGCTGACTTAGAGAAGATCACAACATAAGAACTGAAAATGTACTAAAAATGAACAAGCACAGGTCAATGCCATATTAAATCTATTCAATTTACAGCACCTCAGAGCCTAAAGCCTAACTCAACTGTGATAAACATTAGTAAATTATGCTTAGGAGAATAAGTTCTAAGTCGTCATGTTCATGTGGCTGCTGTCTGCTCCTGATGGAAACAAGGTTGTGACCCATGTACTCCGGTATTGAAGTGTGGGTCAGCATTCATGAAAAACTGTCAGCTACACTGAAATTTACTTCAACTTTAGAAGAGAGTGACCAGCCTAAAATACAAGATGAGAAAGTAACATATGGAGTCAAATAACAAACCGGCATTGTGCACACCAAGATAAACAGGAGATTACAGGGACATGAAGGCTTTAAGGAGCTACGTGTCAGTTTCCCATGGACGGTTATGACCACACACAGGGAGAACAACCCCTTCTGTTAGCAAATCAGAGCATATTCAGTAACTTGACAGCTATCGAGACACAAAACTACATTTCAAACAACGATGCAGCCCGTATTAAAATATGACACTAAGACGTATAGTATATTACTACATTGAAACTAAGGGAGAAGCTTCTGATGTTCGCTAGCATGCTAGTTAGCTCAAGAGTTTAGCGAGTAAGACATCACTGAATGAATTTTCCTTTTGACAGATGTTAACAAATTCGTATTCAGAGGCACTGAAGATCACGAAGTTTTGTCTTAGCATATAATCATTTTCAGAAAGTAGACGATAGCTAGATCCTGGCTAGCTGGGAAACTAACATCTGTTGCAGCTAACAAGTTACTACACATGACGATAGTATTCAACCGGCTTAGCCATGTGTGTTTAACTTGAAGTGTGTCTGAAAACAGCTAATTGTGACTGTTCAATCTGTCAGATCATGTTTTAGATAAAGTTGTACAGCTAATCATCTGACTAGAAACCAACCATATGCTAACGTCAGGTAGTTTGAGCTTATTAGCAAGTTAGCTTCATTTTGTAGCAAACTAGCTAGGTTAATGTTAGCAGACATGCTGCTGTGGCCATAAGGGTTAAATTATAATGACACTTAGTAACACAATGCCAACACATGCATGCAACAGACAATCTGTGTATAAATCAAATATTTTCACTAGATGCTGTATGACAATCGACAGCTATGTTGTACAGCCTTATTTAGCCTTGGGCTTACTAAGCTAACTAGCTGTATCCATAGACACACGTAGTGGGGGTCACATACTCCTGTTAAGACCCTTACCATCTTGACAATTCCTCTTTGCAGAGGACCAGAGGCTGTCTGAGCTGGTGCCGAAACAGATGCCATGTCCACGATTTGAGATTTAACGCCGTTAACCAGGTAACCAGGTAAGGGAACTGGGACTCTGAAGTGAGTGACTGTTCTACTGAAAGCCAAGAGAGAAAGGCTGAGCACCGATCAACACACACGTTGTACCGGAAACACACTTTGCCATGCATACACACACGTCAAAGTCATTCCGGGTTCGGGGAGTGGAATGAATGGGGGTGAATGCAGCAGTCTGTTGACCGCGTAGGCAAATTGAAATAAAAGCTTCCGGAGCGAGTGGTGCGACACGTCAGCATAGCGTTAACTGAGCTAATGCTGCCTTCACTGACCGTCTGAAACTTTTACGCACGGGCACAACTCCAGAAAGTGACAAGTGTAGTGACTGTTAACTGTGTATGTGTGTTTGTACCTGTCTGTTGTTTGTTCTGCTACCAGCATATATGGTTTATGGTTTTGAGTGAAATGAAAATGTTCCAATATGGTTTAAATGTAATTTTTGATGTCCATTGTAATTAGTTGTCAGTTATACACTATGTACTGATTTTCCCATGTTGATTACCTTTTGTTTGTTATTAACTACATTTGCACCTTTCTCCACTGCATACTTTGGATGCAGTTATAGCATTGATTTTAAAACTACAGTGATATAAATATAACATAGGCTGATACATTATTACATTATTATATTATTACATGGATGGTTTCATTGTGTCAACCATTATATCAAATATAGGATACACAGACAACCAACTTATGTTGCAGCATAAATTAAATATGTTTTCAGTGTTAAAAATTCAATAGTTTATCTCTGTCTACTGAGCCAAAGACTATTAATGTGTTTTTCTTTCTCTACTTGCATAATATTTGATTTAGGTGAATATGAGACATTGCTGATTGTGGTAATAACATGTGTAGTCACAGTTATCTATCTCCTCTCCAGCCAGGATAATTATGCATCAAATGAAACAACAGCTATGCATGTCCTGTTTTACTACTGCTCAGCTTTACTTGTCGGCTGCCAAATGTGTCTGAGTAACTGCATGAGTGGGAGCAAGGCCTTGCTAGAACAGTAATCCTCAGGGGATCCACTCAAAGTATTTTAGGCTACATTTAGTATCAAATGAAAGAATTTATGACAGCGATAATGACTTCAGATGTTCTTAAGTTTACACAAATACACACTCATATAGTCTTGAGGAGAAAATTATCCAAGTGTCATGAGTTGACAATGTGTCTGGGATATAATCAAGAAAATACATGGGGTGAGAAATGAAAGGAAAAGCCAAGTTTGTAGGTGTTTGGTCATCATAAGCAGTGTTCCATGGCATAGATTCTAAACATCTGCTCACAATCATTAGCACTTGGTTGACTGTGAAATCCATAACAGTGTATTTCATATTCATCATTTTCATCCTTATCAAACTTTCCATGACATACTAAATAACTATATAGTACTCTTATTATCATCTGTATTCAAGTGAATGTGCTACACATTGCACATTGTATTACTTTTGGATGCAAGTCATACTTACTACAATCAGCTATTCTATAATGTACTTAGGTTTGAAGGAAATAAGAGAAATCTTTCCTTGAATGTGAAGGTAAATAACATACCAAAATAATATTTTGGTATTTATGGACATGTGTGGGCATGACTAACATACAAAAGCTGTGATGAAGCTAAAATTGTAAAATTATCTACTTTCATCCTGACAAATGGAAAAACTAATGGATGCTGATGCTCCTTGTGTGTGGGTTTTTTTTTTTAATGAATTCACTTATTTATTAAGGGAACAATCATTGTAATTGTGAGAACGCGCTAGTATTTTTGATTTATTAAATTGAAAACAGGCATATTACAGTCCTGTTTTCAATTTATATTTGCCTGAAGTGAGTCTTTGTGCAGGGTGGGTTTAATTGGGCTGCAAAGTGTCTTGCATAACCTAAAAGAATTGAAACCAAAAAAAAATGGAGTTAATTAAAACAAACGTTAAGAGAGACATGATCTGATATCGCTTTTCGAGTTTTGAGTCATTAAGTGCGAGTTCAGCAAAACAAAACGTTTCTTTTCATCAAGTAAAAACCGAGCTTTTTAGACTAATAAAATGTTGAATACCATGTATGTGTGTGTAATTCTTGAAGCTGTAACAAGAACCTGTTTGTTTCCCAAGTCAGTCCACATGGCGATGCTGACTTAAGTGTATGGGGACATTAATAATATAATTAAATCACTTTAATCCTAAACTAAAACATTACAGTTAACGATACATACATTTCCATGTTACAATGCGTCAAAGCAGTG
>JAPTYQ010000010.1:25847558-25858691 GCA_029814465.1 Ostorhinchus cyanosoma
TGTTAAGATGTTAAAAACAGAGCTTATTACTCTGCCCCTATGGGTTAGCCGCTTACCAGTTTGTTTACAGACCTGGAACATCAAAAAGCTTGACTTCGGTTGCACTAAAATTTCTGCCGTCTCCGGTACAAGCTTTTCTCGGGTATATCGAGCAATAGAATAGCATGTTGAAAATGACCGAAGTTCCCCTTTAAGTCAAAAGTATGTGTCTACCATCAGAAAGACCTTTACAAATTTAGCTTTCATGAGAGGTATGATTCGGAAGGTGGGAACCGTTGCTTTAAAAATGTGCCTTTGGTCTGGTTAAAGAATTGAAAAGGGCTTTATCAGTGATGTTTTAGGAATAATGGAGTTACAAAGGGTCATTGGTGTCCTATAAATTAGCTGCACAAGCAGCATTAAATGATATAAAGCTACACCCACGGGGGAAATTTTAGGGCCATAAAATCTCAATCAAAGGATTTCTGAACAGTTGGCAGCCCTGAAGAATTGCTACAAGAGTCTACTTAAGTTTAGACAGTGGCACACTGTCGAAACACTAAACACTGACAAGTGTTTAACATATGGGATGAAATACCACATTACATTAGACATTTTCAACACGAACAACAAGTGTATATGTACTTAATGAGAAAGATTATTTGGTTTCACAATCAATATATTATGGAATGTGGTGGTAGCAAATATTACATTTTTGTACATAATCAGGTTTCAGATTGATTTCAATTGTCAATACCAGAAGCTGTAGAAATATCATTTAGACATCCAATGATAATGTATATGTGGTATCATGTTTGTTTATATATTGTCGTTATCTAAATAATTAAAACAAACTAATGTGGACTTGTGTGTTTGGGTCTCAGTCATGAATTATGAATCTCAAGTGTGAAAAATGCAACTTTCTCACCTTTTGGCAAGCAGAGTAGCTAATGGGTTCCAGCACTCAGCACTGTCAGTGTTTGTGTTGGTGTTTCAGTGCTAGCCTGGGGCAATACCCTTGGAAAGGCAATCATAGGTTTCCATTCCTATGTATGTAGTGTAATGCCGATTGGCAGCAGTTGGAGAATCAGTGTTTGAAGTAGTGGTGAAACGACTCTTCAAATAATTCGAGTTCAAAAAATGTTTGAGGCAGATTCAGTGCCTTGAAGATTTGTTTAATTCATGTCAAAGTTCATCTTGTTGCTATCATATCACTCCCGCACATCTGGTATCATTGTTTCACAGAGACTATTTTAACTGACATACTGTCCGTCAGTACACTTCAAAGAATTAACACGTTCAGCAGTGCGGTATGCCCAACTGTCAGTAGAAATGGCAAAAAGTAGTGCCATGCATTAAAAGAAAATGTCGAAAGTGTGGGTAAGGTAGGCAACACAGTGCAGTGTGTGCACTGCAAAATAGCATTAGCCTACCATTGTAGTAGTTCATCAATGCTGCAACACCTGAACTGAAAGCATCCACACATCAACAGTACTTCCTCAAGCTGACTCAGAGCCTCTAAAAGGTACCCGTATTACTAACTGATGAATACTAGCGCCTGTTAGAATGTAGCCTTATGTGTTGTAATTATCTTTAGCAAATGTACCAAGATCTCACTCAGGTCGAGTCATTATTAGGCTACATCAGTTTTCATCCATCTGGGTGCACGCGAACACATGCACACTCACCTTAAAGTAGCTAAGCCATCTCCAATCCCCATTTATTGATTGATCTAGTTAAAAAAAATAAACAAAAATGGAATTCCTCTGATTACTTGATTAATCACTGAAGAAATCGACAGAATACTCGATTCCAAAAATATTCGATAGTTGAAGAGAAGTGGATCACATTTGAACTTGACAATCAGGCGCACCAGTGTTCTTTAACCTGCCTGTTTTTACTCTGCCACCATATTTGTGGTATTGATCATGAATGTCAGCGCTGTCATCTAATGACTTACAGCGGAACTAAAGAGATGCTACTGATTTCTCTTTCAGCATGTTTACATTCCTGCAGGTTAAGTGCTATAGCTTTTAAACTAATTAACAGGTAAATTATGTTGGTATTTAGAAGTAAAAAGAAGTTTGCTGTATATGCTATTTCCCCCCCAAAACCCTCATTATTTTGAAGCTATTACGTGCTGGAAAAAGGATTGGGAATTTAATGTAGGACAATCTGATTTTACAGCAGTAATACAACAATAGCTTAACCATTATGCTAGCAACCCCTTAACTGTCTTCACAGTGCTGATTGGGGTGGAAATGCATAGAGAAAGCTAGCATAGCAGTCGTTACACCATCAAGTTTTTTTATACCCCAAATATTGCAGATATAGGACCAGAATAAATGGTTAAAATAAAGGTCCTTCTCATTGGGGTTCGAGTTTGAGGCCGGAGTACCTCCCACAGAGAGACTTTCCACACACTTCCTCCTCGTCTCTCTCATGGCAGAACCCTAGCGAGCGAGATCGACATGCCACATCTTCAACAGGGGCTCGCAGGACGGAGCCGGTCGCGCTTCCGCGTTGGCAGTATTGGAGTCTATTACTCATGGTCCTGCTTTGAAAAGTCGATCTCATCCACTATTAATTGATTATGCAAAATTAAAAAGAAATCTATCTAAAATTTATCAAATTGTGTAAGCAATTTCTTTAAAATAAATAAACAAGTGACACTTAGACTGGCGGGGGGGCAAGTAAGGCCTGGCAGGCCGCCAGGCCTATAATGCACTGGGGGAAACACTGACTGTACATCAATAGGTTTTATTTAACTGTTTATTTTGTCACAAGTGCTTTTAATCAGAATATAATTTTTTTTCTTGGAAAAAATAAAAGCTTTTCTGAGGCTCACAACTAAACGCATTGACCAATACTGTCTCTCCGAGTGGATGTCCCAGTCACACCAACAATGGTGGAACTGTTAAATGTTTGTGTTTCTAGCCATTGTATATAGAAGTTAAGTCCAGCCCCTTCAGTTTGTGTTTTGTATATATATATATATATATATATATATATATACCCCGTGCAAAATATTCCTCCACAGCATCTACCCATTCATTTAAATCAAACAACCACACAACAGAAATGTGTTGTCCGTCTTCGCTTGTCTTGTTGCTAAAAGTTGGGAACACTGCCTATTTCAGATCTTACCCGGCCGGCCTGCTAACTCAGGACAGCTGTACCAGCACACAGTAGCCTGTGTAGTTAATAATTTATCAGTGAGCAAACTGGGGCCCTAAGCAGAATTTTATTTTGAAGCCCCCCCATTACAAATTAACTATCGTCTTCTAACAAATTTGAAGAAAGAAGAACGACAGACTGACCAGAGAAATAGAAAGACAAAGGAGCTGAAACATCAAGACCATAGGGCTAGGACAACAGTTAAAGACAGAGGACAAAAGGATGAGAGGAGGAAAGGAGTGAAAAAAGATGAACTGGGGTAGGGGGTTCCAGTCCTGGTCCTTAAGGGCCACTATCGTGCATGTTTTCGATGTTTTCCTCTTCCAAAAACACATGAAGGTCATTATCAGGCTTCTGCAGAGTTTGGTGAAAGGCTGATCATTTGAATCAGGTGTGTTGGAAAAGAGATCCATCTGAAACATGCAGGATAGGGGCCCTCGAGGAACCCCCTGAACTAAAGACTGAAAGCACAGAACAGAGGAAGACAGGTGAGAGACATGGACATGAGAAGGATATGAACAAACATATAAGACAGACAGGAAAACTGACAGACTGACAGAAAGAATCAGCTCAATCAGCTCAACTGAAACCAATGGACACAGGATGAGAACCAGGACCCCACAAGGACCAGGTCCCCACATGAAATGGGACGATGGAACTAGATGGAGACTGGGGAACCGAGACACAGGAAGCACTGACTGACGGAGGAGACAGAGCCAGTACAGAAAGCGATGGCTCCTGGGCCTCCGGTACGGATGACACAGAGCCGGTACCGGCGGACCCAGTACCGGGCCACAAAGTTTTTCTTTTTTACTTCAACAACATCCCCTCCTTCAAATGAAGCACCAGCTTCCTCTTGTTTGGATTTTTTTTCTTTTCTTGCATAGATTCATTCTGTCCTTTAGAGCCATTTCTCCTCCTCATCCAACCAGTCAGCGCATCTGAACGCTGATTGGTCACATGATGTTGTCAATCATTGTGGAAACATGACTCGTCTCTTTTTTTTTCTCTCTTGCAGCTGCCTCAGGCTGACTTGATACTCTACAGTATGCATGCCTCATGGCACCATGCGCATTTCCCCTTTGCAATGCATTTGCAGGGAATGTATTCCCTTGTAGCTCGCGCAAAGTGAGGCCCCCCATGGATCAGGGGGACCTACGCACTGCGCGTGTTCTGCGTGTAGGGAGGGGTGGCGCTGATCAGTGTGAGAGAGTGTGTGAAGTCGGAATGCGTGTGTCTCACGTTCAATTTTGAGACATGAGAGCCCTGCTGGAGCGTACAGTGTACCAGAGAGGGGTCAAACCATTTTCTTCAAAGGGGTAGATTGGCAAAAAGGGAAAGCATATATATTTACAAAAAATAAACAGTTTTAATTGTTACGTATATTTTTAGTTAAAATAAAGTTTAATGTAATAATGTAATGTGCAGGTGTTATCTGGACTGTCGTTTGTGATGCCCTGTTAATGTTTTTTTTTCTTGCGTCCCTCATTTAATAGGCCTTATCTACTCTATTTACCTACTCTATTTTATCTACTCTATTTATTTCTTATTTCTCGTACCTATTTATTTATTCTCTATCTTTCTTGTCTGTCCTTTTGCCCAGTGTGCTCAGTTTTTGTTCCGGTTATTGTTGATGTTGATATTGTTACTATGGTGGTTGTTGTTGTTGTTGGGTTTTGTAAGGGTGTTCGGCACTTTCTTGTCCCCCCCCATGTCAGGTCCAGCATCGAAATGTATCTCAATAAACTCAAAATAAGGACAGTAGAATATCAAGGGGAGCCTCATATACTTTATGAAGTTTTCCTTGGCAAAGCAAAATTGCTCAGCACCAAAGGCAGCCAGACTACCTTTCTGCTGTTAGGATGCTGGACAAGACAGGTTAAAAAAAAAGTTTAATGTAATAGTCAATGATTTCAATAAAAATAATGGGCGAATATTAAGTAAAGTAAATTAGGGGTCATTCATGGGCCCCTATGGTCCTGAGGCCCGGGACAACATACCCATTTGCCCCTCCCCGTTGATGGGCTTGTATATTATGCATAGTGGCCAGACAAGAAATGTTTTCATCTGGTTTGAATTATGCCATCATTTAAAATGTTTTCAGAGGCTTTATTTCAGTCTCCAGATGAGAATGAGTTGAATGAATGTATTCTGACCACTGAACCAGTTTAACAACTGCTTTCATCAGTGTATAATCATGCAAGTGTCTTGTGATTGTAATGTTAGAAACTGCTTTTTATATCTATAGAGAGTCATATGCTTTGAATGTGGTAATTCATTACATTGGACTATATTTTTCAATCACTTGAAATATTGACCAAAAAAAAAAAAACCACAGAAAAATCCCAGTATATTCAACACACAATTGTTAAGAGAGACTCAGGGATAATTACAAAGGTATAAAGTAGATTGCCACATTTCTGCTAATGGTCCCATTAGACAGTGTTGCCATTTTTCCCACTCCTATAGTCAAAATTTTATATATATATATATATATATATATATATAAAAAAAATGTGTGATTCGTGATAGAGCAATAGCACATTTGATTAATGCAGACATTTTTCGATCATTACACAAAGTTTACAAGTATCACTGTCATCCCTCCATGATGATGGCTACTCAAACATAAAAATTGCAACAAAAAAATATTACTGCAAGTCCTCTTTTTTTGTGAGTATTGCAAAAGCGACCTAGTCCCTCTGTAGATATGAACAGCTCATTCTAGTCTAACAAAAAGACAATTACCCATATGTTCAGATGATTTCATGCTAATGAAAACATAATAACAAATATTATATTCCTTTTCTGTGATTAGATTGCTCTAAATCTTGCACATTAAAATACTACTGCCATTAAACTAATGCTTCCTCCTCCTACTATAATTATCATTATTGCTTTTGTCTGTTAGTGCATTCATGAGTAGTGCTATTACTACCAAAATAATTTGACTAAAGAGACATAAATCCATGTTAACTTGAGGCAGTTTTTCCTCAGTGGGGTGATGAAAGATCATTGTAGACTGTAAAGATGACTGAGCAGATATATAGTATATGATGTGACATGATATGGCCTAATATACACTGTAGTGGGATGGATAGGGTGGGTGGCTGCATTTGTGTGTGTGTGTGTGTGTGTGTGTGCGTGCGTGCGTGCGTGCGTGCGTGTGTGTGTGTGTGGTAGTAGAATAACGATTGGTATGTGGGAGAGGTTGTCAGAGGGATGCTTTAAAAAATATATGTGTCTGTACAGCTTGTGTGAATGTGTGTGTTACTTTCCATTGGGGATATAGCCAGTGGATCGCTCACAGCATCTCTAGTCCCACATCCCTGTGGATACAAGTGTGCGTGTGGATGTGTGCGTGTACTGTTCATTAGATTGGGTTGCAGAGTGAATGGACTCATTATCGGTAGCAGCCTAACACATGGCCTGGGGCTCCTACAGGCACTCACGCACATGCGCACACACAGTCACACTCCAGACTTGCATACTAATACCCTCAGACTGTGAATACAACACGCCTCATTTATTAAAGATTCTTATACTCTTATGCGGCAGTTGGGGTTTTACAACTAACTCCAAGGAAAAAATGAACTCATGAAAAATGTATCTTGGTGTCAAAATCAGCTGTTTACATGGATTGTTACAAATTTTCTGTGATCTTACGAATGCATTTTTATATAATTTTATACAGATTAACTATAAGTTCTGCTACAATGCTACAAGAATAATAACAAATAATGAAATAATTTTTAAAAATGCATGAAAAAGGGGAACTATTTGAAATAAAGGAATATGGATATATATACATATATCCACACAACTTCAAAAAATAAATACAGTAACAATAGTCATATCTGAAAGGGAGTAGGAGGAAGCCTGTGCTTACATGGTCCTACCCTTCATTACACATCCATCAATAATCATCATCATCATCATCAACATCATCATCACATGTTTATTTCAAACCTACTACCACAGATCACATGTAACAGATACAACTGGACTGCTGAAAAACACATCGTTTGAAAAGGGGATGGAAGATGCATTGCTTTTAAATTTCCAACCCCTCACACTACACATCCGTCATAAAACATCTCACTACAACAATACAGAACATTACAAAACATTACAGAACAATACAAAACATTACAGTAACACATCCTCACATGACAAAAACATAGACTGGCCCAGACACTTTCTGACCCCATACCCACTCCCTCAAATGGCACCCACAGTGTTAAGAGCATCAATGTCACTGTCTCTTCTCCAGGTACTTCATCATTATTGGTTTTTTTTAAACATTCTTTTGAACTGCAAAATATTTCCACAGTTTTTTAATTAATCTGCTAAGCAGTTCCAAAGCACTACTCCCCTTACTGAAAAGCACATTGATTTTAACATAGCTCATACCTTTGGTTGGTACAATTTATTAATACCTCGAAGGTTGAATTTCTGTTGATAATCTCTGTCTTTAAATACATTTTGGATATAACCTGGAAGAGATGATACTGATGCCCTGAACATGAGTTGTGCTGTTTTATAGTCCACCAGATCTATTAATTTTAAATCTACTGATTGGCGAAAAAAGGGTTGGTGTGATCATTATAATGAGCTTCATGAGCAGTTCTAATGGCTTTTTCTGAAGGCTAATTAATGGCAATAAATTACTCCTATAACAATTCCCCCACATTTCAATAAAATAATTAATATAAGACATAACAAATGAATGATACAATATGAGTAAAGCACTTTAAGTACATGACTGGCTCTTTTCATCACACCAACACATTTGGCAACTTTTTTCCATAAATATACTTTTATGAGGTTTCCAGGAAATCATTTAATCAATTAATATCCCTAAAAATAAATTTTCTTTTACTCTTTCAATAATTGTGTTATCTATAATTATTTGTACTGTTACGCTACTTTTTCCTTTTCCCAAAAGCTTGGCTTTGGTATTTTTCAGGTTCAATGATAATTTATTTACATTATACCAATTTTTTAACTTATTCATTTCTTGAATTATTCCTTCCAAAAGTTGCAAAAAGTACAAATGTCATTATTTTGGAAACTTTACATATATCATTTCTATACGGTATAAACAATGTAGGCCCCAAAATTGACCCCTGCGGCTCGCCACATGTCATATTCATGTATTTTGATTTGTATTCTCAACCTGTACAAACTGCTGTCTGTTTCCCAAGTGGCTTTGCAGCCAGTTTTTTGTTAGTCCTCTTATGCCATAGTTTTCCAATTTGTTAATTAATATGTCATGATCAATAGTATCAAAAGCCTTTTGTAGAGCAATACAAATTCCAATTGTAAATCATTTTTTTATACCGTTTGTAATTTCTTCAATTAAATCAATAAGTGCAAGTGATGTTGATCGGTTCTGTTGAAATCCATACTGACTGTCAGGTAATAATTGATGTTTTCCAATAAAATTGTGAAGTCTTGAATCAAATAATTTTTCCAATATTTTGGAAAACTGTGGGAGGAGGGAGACAGGCAGATAGTTTGTAAAATAATGTTTTGTCTCCTGATTGGAATAATGGAATGACTTTGGCTGTTTTCATACTTCTGGTACATTCTTAACTGTTCTCATGTCTATATCGTTCATATTCGTGTTTGCATTTCTTAATTGTATGTAGAACTTCCTTCTCGTCAGCAGGAGTTAGAAACATTGAGTATTTATTGGTTTTAATTAAGTTACCCTGTGGCCCATTCTGTTTTGGAATTTTCCCAGTCAGCTCTGGCCCAACTTTAACAAAAAAATTATTAAAACCTTCCACGATTCCTTGCTTATCCTCTAAGACTGCATTATTCTCTACAAAATACTCAGGATAACATGTTCTATTAGATCCTTTTCCAATCATGTCATTCAGTGCTTTCCATATCCCTTTAAGATTATTCCTACTATCAAGCAATTTAGTATAGTAATCTTTCATCTAATTTCTCATTATACTGGTTAATTTGTTTTTGTATTTTTTATACTCAGATTCATCCGTTCTATTCTTAAGAAATTGTCTGTACAAATAGTTTTTCTTTTGACGTGCATTCACTAGCCCTTTTGTTATCCATGACGTTTTTATAATATCTTTCTTTTGGAATTTCTTCATCGGGCAAGTTTTGTCATACAACTTGGTGAATATTTCAAGAATTGAGTTGTAAGCTATATTTACAGCCAACTCCTGATATATGAATTCCCAATTTTGAATGGCCAAGTCACTTCTGAGAGCTGTCATTGATTCTTCTGTAAGAACTCTGTCGTAAGTAATTGTACTCTGTTTAGTTGTTATACTGTCCATATTGTAAAGCATAAACACCAGTAGGTGATCACTGGTACCATTAATTAATAAACCACTAATTATATTTCTATCCATATCCTATTACTGTGTACTACTGTGAGTTGTTATTCTCGTAGGTCTAGTAATTAATGGGTAGAAATTCATGCTGAAAATTGTATCAATGAAATCTTCTGTGTGCTTATGTTTTTTTAGCTTTAAGTAAATGTGTAATAAAGTCCCTGTACATTATTATGTTTCCTTTTAGTCTGGGTTGAAAATAATTTTTCCATCCAATCCTGATGTACTATAAATAAAGCTTACCATAATGCTGTTCTTTTTTTGCAAGACTATTTCTACAGTGATTCATTCAAATACTTGCTCTACAGCCAAACTCAGACTTTCTACAATTTCACAATCCATGTTTTTATTAATATATAACACAATGCCTCCTCCTTTCTTATCCTGTATGTTCAAACAAAACATTTAATATCCATCCATATCAAGAATCCATACCTTTATCAGCATTCAGCCATGTCTCTGAGATTGCTATCATGTCAAAAGGTCATTTAAACTGGGTCAAGTACTCCTTAATGTTTTCAAAATTTGAGTACAGAATCCTGCTATTAAAGTGAATTAAGTACAATTTATCATTTAGTTTTGCCATATCATTAAATGTCTCATCTGCATAATACATACATTTATTACTGATTAGACTAAAAATGTTATTGTCTGGATCAGTATCATTAACCCTAAACTGTGATTTATAATCAGCCAAGTCAAAAGATTCAAATTCCAAATTGTGAGAATATGTATGTATGGAAGCCGCATCCTCAGATGTGGATGAACCACTGCTATCATACATGAGAGCCCATCTCAGTAACATGGAAAAATAAGGGGAGGCATATAGTCAGAGAATATAAGGGCCACAGACAGACAACACAATAGGACAAGACATAACATAGATACAAAACACTCACACACTCCCACACCCAACATGGCAGATTGACAAATAATGAGCAATACAATAAAAGAAAAAGGATGCCAGCAGGCACCGACTACTATACTTATATTTTATTAGTTGAAATTACAATTGCTGTAAATTACTAATGGCACGTACACGTAAACACTGTCTTCGATTATTGAAGTGCTTTTGTTTGTTAGTTTAATTGTTTCAGTTCATATAATAAGAGAAAAAGGAGATAGAAAGAGAGAGAGAAGGAAAAAAATCTTCTCACTGAACTATATTGCTTCTTTGCGACAGTTAACTGCATTCACCCTGTTTACGGCAAGCACTTTATGGCAAACAGTCCCCGGCGTTCCTGTTGCCATAACAATGCTCAAAGAAAATTTGCGCTCAGGAATATTTTCTAGTCAATAACTTAGAAATCCACTTAGTTGTAAAAAAGGACAAAGAGCAGTTAATGATCAGGTACAGATGAGGGGATTGGCACAGTCGGGGTGTCTCCTTTTTCCTTAGCAAGCCTCATAATATTCACCCTATCCTGGAAGTTTAAAAACTTTACCAGGATTGGTCTTGGTCTTGATGCTCCCAATCTGACCAAAGTGTTCAATGTGGGAAAGCGGTGCGCCATCTCCACCACCACCACCTTAGGAAAACTTTCCCTCCCGTGGAGTTTGGGAATCAGCTGCTGGCTCATGCTGACTCCGGTTTTCCAGATCTTCCACC
>JAPTYQ010000010.1:25878712-25890107 GCA_029814465.1 Ostorhinchus cyanosoma
CTATCTATCTATCTATCTATCTATCTATCTATCTATCTATCTATCTATCTATCTATCTATCTATCTATCTGTCTGAGAGGAGGACTAACTTACTGGACCTCTTGCTGTTTTAGTTGAAGACTCGTGTTCTGGTGGATTTGGTCTATTTTTGTGTAAACCTGAAGTTATCAGTGAAGAACATATTTTATGGCTGGAGACCGACAGTTTACCCAGCTCTAGCTGTTTGGAGATGCAGGAGGAGTGAGCCAGTCTTTGACCTCTTTGATCTGTCTTGAGGAATGAATCATATATATCAAGTTCCTTGATCCAGGTCAGATAGAGAGAATAAAATATTTTTCAGTAGGATGGAGGTACATAGAAGTTTAATCAGTCCTATTTCTTCATGATCCACTCACTGTTAAATTAGCTGCATGTTACATGTTCCTCCTGCTGCGTTGCTTTTCAGCTGTTCAACGGACCATTAAATGCGTTGTTTTGAGGATACAGTTTTCAAAATCTAGCTCTTCTTGGTTTCACTGAAAAACATTTTGTCTTTTTATCCCTGTAGGATGACCACAAAATCTCTCTGGATGATCTGGGAAAACGCTATGGACTCGACCTTGCTCAGGTAACAGTTTACACACGTTCTGACTCCAGTAACACATGCACACAAACGCACAACAAAGTCAGCTTTCAAACCACCTCATAGAGATAAAATCTGTGGTTTCTTCTGCGGCAGAGAAACATCCAAAGTGAGGCCCAGCATCCTGTTGGTCCCCAGATCACCTTCTTCATCCTTAATCCTTCAATCACACATGCAGACACTCACACACTTTGATAAATGTCTTAACACAGGCAGATACACACAGATGAAGCAACCACAATAACCATGTTTAAGCCATTTGCGACTTCCTCTGACACTGCTGTATTAGTCACACTTTTTTTTTTTTTTTGGAGAAAAGCTTTAGGGAATGTAGAAGCTGGGAGCTCAAACAGCGCAGGTTGAAAAAAAAACTGTCAGCCAGACTGTGTAAAATGAAGCACTAACACTGTATTTAGTAACACTTAAATATGAAGTCTGCATAAGACTGATGCGACAGCTGTCATGAGCATGAACTGAGGCTTTATGAATGTTGTCATTACGTGTCATTCGATCAGTTACAATGTAAAGTTGACATTGTTTGAGGAGTTAATAACAAGGTGATATTAGCCACGACAATGTAACCTGCCATGTGAAATACGACACAGCAGAGTCATTCATCGGTGTAATAACACTTCATGGCATGTTCATGTCAAGTCCAAATTATACCACTGTAACTGAGACCAGGGGAAGCTGTCGACAAAAACAATATGAGAGAAAAACAAACAGGAGGAGGTGAAGTTAAAGAGAAATGAGAGACGATGAACAGGGAGAGAAGAAGATGAATGAGAGGGGGAGAAAGAGGTGAAGTATACTCACTTAAAGGTACAGACAAAAGACCGGTACGAGAATCCAACGGAAGCTTTTGTTGTTGTTGTTTTTAGTGACTGTCAGAGAAAACTGCGTCTCACAACATGAGGTGAAGACAGTTACATTAGGGTGAAAGTGCTGGTGGGACAGTGCTACTCAGCTATCGATTATTTTTTTATTATCATTTTCTTCGATTTTATTCAATTAAATGATTATTGGAATAGGCAAAAAAAAAATTTATGTGGAAAAGACACATCTGAAAATGATAAACAACTTGTCCGTTATTCCAGAAGCAGCTGAAACAACAACCACTAATAGTATAGAAGTAAAAGGATGTATATAAAATATCTAAATACAGTACAAATAAGACTATAAAAGTAAAAGGATGTATATAAAATATCTAAATACAGTACAAATAAGACTATAAAAGTAAAAGGATGTATATAAAATATCTAAATACAGTACAAATAAGACTATAAAAGTAAAAGGATGTATATAAAATATCTAAATACAAATAACAACAATAACAACAGTATAAAAGGTGTCAAACACACGCACCACCGAGGGGGGGATGAATTTGTGAAATGCAATAATTACACTTAAGATTTTAACAATCAAGGACGTTAAAATAATTTTAGTTCTGGTTCCACATACAGACCAATGTCATCTCAAATGGGTCAGACCAGTAAAATACTATCATAATAACCTAGAAATAATGACAACTCCAAATTTTTTCTTTTTGTGTGTGTGTGTAAAAAGTACAATTACATGAAAATGTTTACAATTACAAACTATCATTTCACAAAAAAATGTGAATAAGCTGAACAAATATGAACAACCTGAAATCTCTTAAGTAAAATAAGTGTCATTTTAACAATATTTTGACTGTTACTAAATGTTTTGTGTATTTGCAGATTCACTGTGATCTTCAAGTTGTAATGCACATTTATAATGTTCATATTATTTACATTTTTAAGGAAACTTTGTAGATGTAAACATTTTCGTCATGTAATTTTACATTTTTCACCATTATTATTTTGCTGGTCCTGCACATTTGATCATTTTGGACTGAATGTGGCCCCTGATTTAAATGAATTTGACAACCCTGATATACAGCATATAAAATAAATAAATAAATGTAAATAACAAAAGTATAAAAGTACCACAAACTGTGACTTTTTTGACTTGTAAAATTAGATGTAAGTAGACATCATTGTAAATGTAAATGGCTGCAGGAGTCACATGGGATCAAGGAATTATTTGTCTCTCCTTCGATGACTGTTCATATTTTACATCCCATGGGGCACAGCGGGAGGGGCGGGACCTTCATCCCTCATGATTCTATCAGAACACTGTCTCTGAAAGTCTTTAGACGTCTTCTAAGTTGCTTTCTTCTTACATCTGTTATTATTATTATTTTTTTTTTTAGCTTTTTTATGTTGTTTTTATCCTGTTGTGTTTTACACGTTGCCTGTCTGATTCTGTTTCATCTCATTTTGTCTTGTTTGTCATTTTGATCTTGTTATGTTTTTTTTTTTTTTTTTTTCTTGTTGTGACAACTGAGACCTCTCCTCTCCCTTTCACAAGGGTTTATTGAGGTCAAATTTCTTAGAACATTACTAATTCACTTAGGAAAATGAACTCACAAATTGCTATATATTTTTCCTCTGGCGACTCAGTAAAAACAGCTCTGCAAACCCGTTCCAGGACATTAAGGAAAGAGAATTTTAAATGATTGTGAAAATGGAATGAACTGACCTGAATGAAATCAGATGAGTGAAACTAACATGGAAACAACATACAGTATTTTGTAATTGTTTCCACATTGATTTCTGCTAATTGACAATCAATATTTAATGATTTATCTTGTTGCGTCACATTCATCACCTCCTGCTGTGACTTCAATATAGAACTCATTTGTCACAGTCATTTATTTTGGACTTTGGTTCAGTATTTTTGTCACGTACATGTAATTTCCAATATGCGCCCATAAATGTCTTCTTCATGAGGTGTATGTGTATAATGAATGAAGGGGGGGGGGGGGCAATAATAAGGTTGTCCCTCCCCCCAAAAAAACAAGAAAATAATTTTCTATAATTTATCAAAATCCAATCAAAGCACAATACAAGTGGTTCTTTATAATAAAAGTGTTTTGTTTTTGTTTTTTTAGTTTTGGACATTCCAACCCCCCCTACCCTTCCTCATAGTGGAACGGTTCACTTTCAGCACGAGCAGAATGTTAGCTGTTTCATGTTTAGTCAGACACAGACACGGTCAATCACGGTCCAACGGAGATAAAAACCACAACGAGTAAAAGACAGTAAGTCATTTATCACAACAACTGTTCAACGAGCACAAACTTGTAATAGCAACAGTAAAATTTGTCCTGCTTTTACCCAGTTTCACTGCATTTGATCAGCATTCCTGTTAAGCTAGTAGCTAATGCTAATAACAAGCTCGTGCGTTTTTTTTTCTCATTAAATCTTTATTCAATGAAGAGAGTATACAAACAATGTACACAATCAGAAAAGAACAACTTTGCCAGGGGGAAGGATTATACAATTATTATAATACAATGTCTAAATCAGAACAAATATTGATATAGATATAGTGTCCAGATTTATCTAAAATTTTTAAATCAAGTTCAACATATTTCTACAAATAAATAATATTTTTTTGTGTTACAGAACTTACATTTGTGAATGAAAAATGTTGCAAGTCAGAGAATAATGTAATAAATCTGCTGAAGTCCGTCCACAGTTTCTTGGTGTATGAATAATGCTGGACGTCTCTGGATGGTCCCCACAAAAAGAAGTTTATGATTATGTATTTTTTTTGAAGTTTTAAAGAATAGTGGTTAGCAGGGTAATACTTGTGAATAATTCTGAAGGACAGTTGAAGAATTGTCATTTTGTCTTCTTATCTTAATGATATAGAGGCTCTTTTCTTTTATTCAGACAAAGTAGTTGCAGAGGGATGTTCTCATAGCTGACATGTTTTGGTCGTCGCTGCAGCCTTCCATCCCAAACAGGTCAGGTATGAAAACATCCCTCTGCTACTACTTTATCTGAACAAAAGAAAATAACCCCTGGATAATTCTGAAGGATACTTCTTTAACCTTGTTGGTGATGAGGTAGTTATGGGGAATCATCCAAACTTTGATCCACTCAATATCATCAACAAAACGATTCCTATATGAATATCTTTCTGAAATAATGCTCATATATTTTTGTTCATGTTTCTCTGACCACTCAAAGAAAAACAAATCTTTCCTTCTGTTGAGGCAGTGAGACCGATGCTGGTGGATGATCATGAACATTTTGATAAAGCATTAGAGGATCAGAGGGAATAGCACCAAAGACTACGGCAAACTCTGTGGGAGTTACAGGAAAATTGCACCTAGAAAGAAATTCTTGTTAGCAATAGTCCCTCCGCATTAAACAGCTGAGCCACCAGAAGGACATGATTTTGAAGCCATCTCTCACAGTAAAGTGATTTCCTTTCAAACAAAATGTCTCGATTGTTCTATATCAGATACCTATGTGATGAAAAATTGTGTTTATAGATCACAGATCAGATAAAAGAACCTGCTTATGGAAAGCTGATACTTTCAGTGGGAGTTTGTCTACATCATAGTTACAACTAAGAATAAGACGAAGGCCTCCAAAACAAAACCAGCTTGTGTGCGTCTTCAGAAATAACACCATGAACGTCACTGGATCATTTAGAGAATATGAGCATCCTGGCTGAATAGTAACTCAACTGAGTGGTAGCTCAACCTGCAAGGCAGTAGGTGGATGCACTGAAACGTTACACCAGGACGGATCTAGGATAAAGATATTATTAATACTTTTAATATCATTATTTAAAACATCTGAACCGCACTGTAAGGCAAGTTTTAAAGGAGAGTCAGAGACAGTAAAAACATACAGCATGCTTTTCCTTGTCCCCCCGAGGAATTAGTCTCTGAGATTTTACTTTTTACTGTCTCTCCCCAACTATAAACTGGGATTTTCGCCCCTGAATGAAACTATTATCAGCCTCATATCAGAGCATTGGCATAAAGTCAGCAATAATAATATCAATAGTATCATGAATCACAATTAGTTGCATAAAAGTTTATAATCAGCTCAGGCTTCCATATCGTAACAGCCCTAGTGCTTTACGCAAACTCAAAGGTGCAGCCTGCGCTTTTTCCATACAAATAAAACCCTGATCATAGACATTGTGTCAGCCTTATGAACATCCCTTTAAACACAATGTCACCCAGTATTTCCTCTATTTTTCACACATGCAATAAATTAGACCATGGTAGCGCGGTGTAAAATGTCTAGAGGTAAAACAAAACTCCACTAAAGTTTCATCTAACAGGTTTATGGCCAAGCACCTTAGATGAGAAGAGTCACCCAGTTTATTATACTTCTGGTGTTAAATAGGCCAGACAGGAATACTTGATGTTCTGCAACAGTAGCAGTAAAATTGCTTTTTAAGCTGCAGAGAAAATGGGCCGTTGTGTTGTAATAAGATTCCAGGCGCAGGCAGAAAGACATTTATTCCTAAAAATGACTCTCCCCTAGGGCCTGACCAACGCCAGGGCTGCTGAGGTGCTGGCTCGAGATGGTCCCAACGCCCTGACCCCGCCTCCCACAACCCCAGAGTGGGTCAAGTTTTGCCGTCAGCTGTTCGGCGGCTTCTCCATCCTGCTCTGGATCGGTGCCATCCTCTGCTTCCTGGCCTACAGCATCCAGGTGGCCACGGAGGACGAGCCAGTTAATGACAACGTGAGAAACTGCTTGTAAAACATGCATGCATTATGTATGTGCAAGTGTGCACCTTACGTGATAATCTCTCACATGGGGCAAAAGGCAGGGAGGCACGAGGAAACACAGTGGCATAAAAGGAGGAATATGCAGCTACACGATGAAGAAGTGTTAATTTCACATTTTCAAACCGTCCTCATCTCTGTTCCATTTATGCTTTACAGTGAGAAAGTGAGAAAATGCATCATCTGTTTCTGGTGAATTTTCTTCTTCTTCTTTTTTTTTTTTTTTTTTAATATATTTTTTGCAGTATGGAATCAAAAGACAAACAAGATCCTGTGAGCCAAAATACCATCTTAGGATCTAAAATAAAGGGAAACTTTCTTCAAAATAATGACTAGGTATCTCAACATAATGACTTATTAATTCATAGTAATGAGAAAGTGACAAAATAATGATATGGGATACTAAAATATTACTCTTTGAAAATGATTTTATTCTAATTCTGAGCACTTGGTTTCCTAAAATCATAACGTTCTCTCTCAAATTCTTGCCATAGTATCTAGTGTTATTTTGAGATGCTCCTTGCTCATCTTTTTTCATTGCATTGGCAGGGATGAGCTTCCCTAAGGGTGGCCATATGAGATGAAGACTTCCCGTTTCCAGGGTTCTGGTCAAAGTGGCAGCGAAATGATCACACATAAGCCTGCACAGTGCCTGAAATCACTGAAGGAAGAAATGTAGGGAGGGAAAGGAGGAAAAGGGAAGTAAAAACCCAGCAGTTATTCAAACTTAGAAGCAAAAAAAAAGGAAAACTGATGCTGAGTCCCTCCTCCTGCTGAAACTGTGACGTAAAGACAACCGCTGACACTGGCATCAGTCCTAGCATTAGCACGGATAAATACTCACACCAACCGCTGAGCAAATGGAGCTGAGCAGTCAACCATATCGCACTTTATGACTCGGAGTCATTATGCAATCATCATTCAGTATCCTCACCACCCCAGACGGCATTAAAGCCGCCTTGCATAATATACAGTAACATACTGAAGATAGACGCACATGCACACACGCGATAGCTTTAATCTCTTCATGATTTAATCTGTGCGTTCAGTACTGAGTATGTACAGCTGGATGCTCTGGTGAGCTTCTTTAAAGTCCCGACCGCCTGCAGCTTTGGCACTCACACTATTGCATAATGGGAAACAGGTTATTTAAGATGAAAATCCACTCTAACAAGATCTTACACAATGCTGTTGTCAGATTAGAATTAAACTTTTATTATTTTCCAGCATTTGTCAAGGTGAACAGCTTCATTGTCTCGAGCAGTTTTAAGAAACGTACCACACACAGTTTCCAACATGGAAATCATGCATTAGTCTGCTTATCGGTGCATTTATTATACTCTGCATCTGGTGTCTCCTCAAATAAGAAGAATGAAAGAACAAAAAAAGCCTGAATCTGCAAAAAAAAAAAAGAACATGCAGAGACAAAACAAAGAGGTTGGAGTCTGAACACTCAATAGGAGGCAAATGTTGTGAACACTGACAAGTGATTTTCTGAGGATACAGATGTATTCCTTGGTACAGAAGATTTTGCACTGCAATAAAAAAATAAAAAAGTAATTCAAGTGTAAAATAGCAAAAACATTCTGCTGTTGCTGTCAAATCAAAGCTGCACCTTCCAAGAGCAAACTTCTCAGGATTTAGGAATTGTACTGTGGTGGAGTCCAGGACGTACACTGCACCAGCTGGCAGATGCTTTCATCCAAAGTGTCTTACTGTCGTGTTTACTTCACTATGAGCTGAATCATAACAGTTTAAAAGAATTTAAAAAAATAACCAGAATAGAAGTGTTCAGCCTTTGCCTTTCGCACAACTACAAGTCCTACAGCAGCTTTAAAGACAAAAAAGAAGGAGAAGGAGGAGAAGTCTCTTGGTGGCCTCAGTGATCAGTGTCTCAGTTCTTGGTTTTTCTGGGTTTGGAAAACAGATGTTCACTTGGACTAACGCTGAACGAAGCGTCCAAGATGACAGGAATAGTACACCAGAATCTAGCTCTGTTCCGTTTTAAATCTCCAACTAAGACCCAGAGTTTCCCCAGGCTCATTCTTTCTGTCTTTTTTTCTTTTAAACTCTTCTCTCTTGCTCCGTTTAAAGTTTTGCTGCTTTTAAAACCTGTCTGAGGTCTGTAAATCCCCTTTTCCTCTGCTTTAAGTCGATAATGACACAGTCTCCCCCCGTGGTTCTGCAGTTGTATCTGGGCGTGGTGCTGGCGGCCGTGGTGATCATTACAGGCTGCTTCTCCTACTTCCAAGAGGCCAAAAGCTCCCGCATCATGGACTCCTTTAAGAAAATGGTACCACAGGTAAGTTGATGCGTGCAGTGTTTGGTGTAGTCTCAGAGCTTTCGGAATCAATAAGCCGTCCCTCAAGTAGGGCTTACACACTCACTTTAGTGGAAACCTAATAAGCTTGCACAAAGGAAGAATAAATGTTTGAGCCAAGTTGGGATTGTGAGTGTGTTTGCATAAAAACTCCCCCTGCGTTATCCACCTCTAGCACTTCGATTGCCTAATTCTTTAATCTTTTTAGGCTCTTTTCACTCCTACCTTGTGCCTCTTTTTCCTTACCTGTCTTCACCCTTGCTCTCTTCTTCCTTTTCTCCACTATCTCTTCCTTTCATATACCTTTACCCCCTCTGGCTCTTTTTTTTTTTTTTTATTGCTCTTCCCTCTCTTCTGCTGACTAAATCCTCTCTGTTCCCAGACTCTCTCACACTTCCTCACACTCCCTTCTGCTCTCTCTCTCTCTCTCTCTCTCTCTCTCTCTCTCCTTCTCACTAACACTGTCTTTATTTTTTCATTCATTGCCAGCAAGCCATGGTGATCCGGGAGGGGGAGAAGATGCACATCAATGCTGAACTTGTGGTGCAGGGAGATCTGGTGGAGATCAAAGGGGGAGACCGCATCCCAGCTGACCTCCGAGTGATCTCCTCCAGCGGATGCAAGGTAGCGGTTGGTGGGGGGGTGGGGGGGGGGCTGCACGGGCCACTGTGGGAATCTGCTGACTTTGGTCATGCTAGATAATTTTTCCTTTCCTGCAAGAAGACAAAGTTATTACAATGTACCCTTTAAGGAAGCAAGATGTTCTTTGTACTTGTACTTCCTCCAACATTTCAGTATTTGGGTCTAATAGCATTTAGTTTTAATTAGTTTCCAGAGGTGTGGACTCGACACAGGCGTCTTGTACAAGAATCAAACTCAACTCAGGCGTTTGATGATTTTTAAGGTCAACTTATGAATCATAAAAGACTTTTCCACTAATGACTTGTGAGTTCACTTTAACTTCTGCTTCATGACTTTACATGACTTGACCTCAAGTCAATTAATAATTATACTAAAAGTTAATGGAAACGTACGATGATGAAACATATTGAAATTTACAAGCACAAAATAGTCTGGTTTTTACTCTTATTCGGAAATGAAAAAAAAAAAATCCTAATAGTCAGTTTACAATATTTAACAATATTCCTATTTACATTTATATGTGCATACCCCATTAAAATAGTGTTTTTTAAAGTTTTCCACTGGTTCCACGGTGTGAACTCCCTCTATAATTCTTTTGAACACTTTCTGGAAAAGGTTAGCTCTACGATACTTGCTCTCATCAGGTATCAAAGATGTAAATATCTCAGATCATCTTTGTCTCTGTCTACTCCAGTTGGCCATGAACATGCAAGTTAGATTAATTTTCCAAATTTGCTTTGTTCATGTCCAAGGAATCCTTAGAAAACCAGTTGTGTTTACACTTTACTCATATCTTACTTGGAAAATCTACCCTGAAAATACTGTTTAGATGACACCTGTCAGGCTCAGAATACGGCCATTTTGGTAGAACAATGTAACAGTAGTGTACCGAGTGTCCCAGACAAACAGCACGAGACCACACATTATCATTTTGGGTTTGAAACAATATGGTGTGGTCAATAAAACACTGAGATAACAGATGGAGAAACGATAACTCTGACATTGACAATGTTCATTTATGTTATTGTCACAATTGTAAATTAATGTAGATTAACATGAAATGAGTTTGATTTGGACAATGTTACTGTGATGGAAAACTAATGGTGGTATTTTGTGTGTTTGTGCTTTGGCTTTTATTTCAGCTGGACTGCCTGCCTTTTTTTTATTTTTTACATTTTTGAAAACCACACATGTAAGATGCCAACCATGAATAAGTGTAATGTTAAAGTATTTCATCACTGAGGGATGGATTCATTTTTTCTTTGTTGTCAGTGGGCTTCAGGTGCCTCAGGTGGACAGGTCTGGACAAAAGGAACTTTTATGTCAGAGACCGGAGTTTGCATTCTTAGTCACGCAAGTTTATTAGTAAAAACTATTAAAGTACTCCAATGTGATTCACTTTTCCCCACATCCTTGCAAACATGTTTTCTAAGTTTAACCAGTTAATTAAGCCTGTTAATGTTTAAATATAACCATAGAAATAACAAAGATATAATGTCTATAGTTTAAAATAAGCTGCTCAAGCAATGGAATGGTAAGTGTGATGTCATTCCGTGCAGTTTTTTCATTGCCAGTGAATGTACAGTGATGTTATGGATTCAGAGAAAAAGTTTTGAAGTATATGTGTTTTTCTACTAGTTCAATTTTGAATGGAAAAACTTCACTATCTGTGGAAAGGAAATTATTGGAAAAACCGAATGCACATTCCAATATTGTCACATATGACTTCTTCATTTTGTTCCACCAAATTGTGCATCCCTATTAAATAGTTACTTATGAGCATGAGCAGTTAAAACACCCAACACTGATCTGCACATTTCTAAAGATATTAAAACAAAACCTGTATTTGGTTCAGAAACATTAACATAATTTAGTCGTGTTTGACAAAAATGCAAATTGGCAGCATTTGTTTCTGTCACCTGTGTTGTTTCTTTAGTGACAGACAACCGGTGGTGTAGTTACTTAAACTAATGGCCTGTTACTACGGTAACTGACTCTTAGTACACCCCTAAGAACCATGGGGGAGACAGAGGGATCCTGGTGTTGGGTCTGAGAATAGATTTACTCAATGAATAAGAGATGATTAAAATGATATGATTGACAAAGTGACTATCTATCTATCTATCTATCTATCTATCTATCTATCTATCTATCTATCTATCTATCTATCTATCTATCT
>JAPTYQ010000010.1:25891737-25903418 GCA_029814465.1 Ostorhinchus cyanosoma
ATCTATCTATCTATCTATCTATCTATCTATCTATCTATCTATCTATCTATCTATCTATCTATCTATCTATCTGCCTGTCTGTCTGTCTGTCTGTCTGTCTGTCTGTCTGTCTGTCTGTCTATCACTGGTTCATTTAAATTAAAAATATTCTGATGGCTCAGACTTGACCTCTGGCTCTTACTGTTTTTGCTTTACATCTGGATGTCGGTAGAAATGAAACAACTCATTGATTAATTGACTCAAATTGATTAAAAAAGAATTGTTCATTCACAATTTTGCCTGAATTGAAGCTTTGTTTCCTTAATTTTGCTGCTGATAAACGTCGGTTCCTCTGGTGTGTTTCTCATGGATGCTTCTTGTTTTTGACCTGTTTAAATAATCGTTTAAGTGAATCGAATAAAACACAATCGACAGATTAATTGATTCAAAAATCATGGATAGCTGCAGCTCTTGATGTAAGATTCCAAAGCTCAGATGACTTTGTCTCACCTCTGTTACTTTCTCTATTGTTGCTGTATTGTTAAAATGGCACCATTTGAGCATTGCTACCTTTCTCTTTTGAGTTTTTAAAGCAATGCAATAAAACCTTGGTCACTTGTAAAAGTTGCGTCACCTACGAAGAAATGTAGAGCCTTTCAAGTTTGAACATGAGAAATCAGCACAAACCAGGAGAAGGCTTTGAGATGACAGAGTATAACACAGTTGCACTTGTTGCCCATCCTCGGTACTTCTTTCATTTCCCTCCTGTCAGTCTCACCTCTCTCTCCTCTCTCCGGTGTCACTCTCTTGGGATAACACACTTGTCTCCTCCTGTCTACCTGTCTCTCTCTGAAGGTGGACAACTCTTCTCTGACGGGAGAATCAGAGCCTCAGACCCGATCCCCAGAGTTCACCCATGAAAATCCCCTGGAGACCCGCAACATCTGTTTCTTTTCCACCAACTGTGTCGAGGGTCAGTGGGCCACATCTGGCCAAGACGGTCTCTTATCGCCTGTGAATGGCTTTTCTTTACCAGAGATTAAGACAGTTCTACTCATCCTCATTGGAGATTTACACTGAGTTTATTTCACACAGTATGAGTCACTATTCCATGTGTCCGTGTTATTCGCAGTATAGTTATTGACTTTGAATGTATTAATGAAGGTTTACATTAGAGACTAAAGCAACAGGGATTGTATATGGTATTTCAGTGCTATCCATCATCAGATGGTGATGCAGAAGGAATTATAATGGGAATTGGATATTATCATCTGCAAATTTGTCAATATTTACTGCATAAACTTCTTTTTATCATAAGATGGAGCATGGGAATGTCAGGTGGTTTATCCAGAGGCTGAATATCTATATTAGTCATGACAGCAGTGTACAGATGCCTTTATTTGATCCGCTATTTAATTTTGCTTAGAGCAATACAGACAGTAATGTGGATCAAGATTTAAGCTTCCGTACTAATAGCATTGGTGAATGTATTTTGAAAATGCAGGTTTTACATAAATCAGTAGAGACGATCCTTTAAAGAAACAGTATCTTATTTATTCATGTGGATAATCCACAGATCTGGACTGCAGTGACTTTAGCTAGGAGGCGTTTCATCTAAATACACAACACACATAAGTGAAAACACTGACCACCAGGTCCTAAACTGGTGTAATTTGTATGTAAATTCTGAATCTTCCTCACTCAGTCGGTCAGGCATCTGCTCAGTTTTCCCAACCATCAATCACTGGCTAACACCTTTAATTTAGCCACACCAGCATCCATCATAGTCTTCATCCAGGCATCACCTCGCAGTCAACCCTCCTTCTAGGTTACAAAGTACAGCGCTCAACTCCTGCAGCGTCTTATATACTGTCAACAGTCATTTGTCTCTTTGTGGATCACTGCAGTGATGCTTGTACTTGTTGTGTGTGACCAAAGCTGTGAGGGTTACCAAGATCAATGGCTTTAAATGTGTCATGAGGAGAGACGCCAAAAGACATTTAACACATAAACTGTCATTTGTAAGACAGAATTATTTATTTTGACCCTATATTTTTTTTCTTGGAATCTTATCCTCATCTCAATATTTTTAAGACAAGTAACTTAGTACAAATACTTAATTACTGTACTTAAATAGAGTTTTCAGGTATTATATACTTCATCTTCCAAAACATATCTGTACTTTCTACTTGTTACATTTTCAAAACAATCTCTTTACTTTATTTAATAGATTCAAGAGGAATTATCAATAATAATAATAATAATAATGATAATAATAGTATATTACATTAGTGCATGCCTTCTAAACATCAAGACCAGTTTCCACCTAAATAGATGACACAATAAACTATAGAAATGCGAACCTCTTGATATATATCAAGAAAGTGTGTAAACAGTGGAAAAGAAAAAACTTGAGACAAAAGTAACACAAAAGACAAAAACTGACAAAACAAGGTAAAAGTAGTAAAAGAAAAGAAAAGAAAAGAAAAAGGTAAAATAATACTAAAGATGAAACAAGATGAAAACAATGTCAATTCTCTCATAACTGAAAAACTGCCACATTTGTAACAGAAATTGCCTACTTTTTTCACTTTTACTGCAGTACTTGTAATTGTACCTGAGTAAAGAAAGTATGTTTTTTAGCTTAGCGGCCTTTAACAGATATCTTTATTCAACCCTCCCCTTTAGGCACAGCTCGTGGCATTGTCATCGCCACAGGTGACCGTACAGTGATGGGACGCATTGCCACATTGGCTTCTGAGTTGGAGGTCCGGCGGACTCCTATCAACATTGAGATCGAACACTTCATCCACCTCATCACAGGTGTGGCCGTCTTCCTCGGCGTCAGCTTCTTCATCCTGTCACTCATCCTGGGCTACACCTGGCTTGAGGCTGTCATTTTCCTCATTGGCATCATCGTGGCCAATGTGCCTGAGGGACTGCTAGCTACTGTCACCGTAAGTGGAGTGTTTGTGTTTAAGTGGGTTTAAATTGGGAGCTTCCTTTGCCTCTTTGCAGTTAGGGTCTGTGCTGCTTTGTTAGATTTATTAGGGTGGTCATCAGTGTAAAGCTGGCAGCCACCCTCTGCTAAACTTGTAGATAGACAGATCATTTATGAATAGATGATAAAGCAATGGTCCTAGGATTGGACCTTGGGGAACGCCCACTCTGTTCTTTGAGAGGGAAGACGAGCCACAGCCAACTTTTGCAGTTTGAAGATAACTCAAGTCATTCAATCTTCTTCCTTAAAAAACCTAATTGTAGACAACTTATACAGGACAACACCATGGCTGACAGTCCTGACACTCATCACCCACATCCAAAACTGGCCTAGTCATATGTTGGAATGTGGCTGAGTTTCAGTGTCAGTGAACAGATTTTGTTCAGGCAGTAAGGGTATGTATGTGTTTAGTTTAATTTCCAGCTGGACCCGTGCTGTTCCTATATTTGTTTTCTATATTGCACTGCAGGATGCTCTTTCTATTGGTACAGTCGAGTGTTTTTAGACTTTGAAAGGAGAACTGTTATCCTTTATGTGGTGCTTGATCCTCCAACCCACTAAAAAGCGGTGTACCATGAATTGTCACTTACTGAAAGCTAACAACCATCTTGCTTTGTACTAAAGGTGAAAAAAGGGAAATTCAGACAGCTGGTGGATTAAAGGAATGACCTGAATAATGTCTGAGAAAGTATTTTTGAATTTGCCTGCAGGAAAAAGCCACTGAACTGAATAATAGATGGCAAAAACGATTTTGATCAATCAAATATGAATCAGGCAAAAGAGCGGATTTTGTCATCTGACACATTATGTTCCTGTGTATAGAATTTTCTATACAGTGTTCAGTGAAGAGTGAATAAATAGTGATTTTAGCTATTGTCATCCATTTTAGACTTGTCAAACACAGGTGTAACTAATAATCTAACCAGTGGCTGCATTCCAGACTCCTGGCGTCATGCCGCCTGGCTCACTAACATTCTTACTGGCACTCCTACATGTTATGGAGCCATCATCATTGTTATTAGTTACACCTGTGTTTTTCTTCACACTAATTCATCCTGAGTGAACGTTACGCCGTAGTTCTAAGGATACTGCAGCACACAGCCAAGGAGGTTTGATGATTTATTGCTGATTTTTGAAGTTGCTCCAACGTCCAGGTGCATCTAACTTTTTCTACACAAGAGAATAGCAAAACTAAAGTATGAGCTGAGGTGGGTGCCAGCTGGCATTTAAAATGCCATCAGTCGACATTTCACCAGTCACAGAACAGAAATTAACTTCCATTCACTGGTTTCTCTCATTGCCTTCAGTTTAGACACAGCGGGGGATGTTTGTGTTGCTATGTTTAAGTGTCATGTGCGGCATATGGAATGTGTCTGTTCGATGTATTTTGATGTCCTTCTGCACCTGCTCTTAACCAGCTGGCCAGATATACAGAAATCACACCCAAACAAACACGTACGCACAATGTACACCTGGCACCTGGGCCATGCATGGTTTCCCATGCACAAACACTTGACTGCACCAGTGAGTGCACATACTCTCCCTTTTTCAACTAACAATCATCCATCCTCACCTTGCTTCTTCCTCCTCCTCGCCTCACCCTCTCACCTCCTGTCGTCCTCCCAGGTGTGTCTGACTCTCACTGCCAAACGAATGGCCAAGAAGAACTGTCTGGTAAAGAACCTGGAGGCCGTAGAGACTCTGGGCTCCACCTCCACCATCTGCTCCGACAAGACGGGCACACTGACCCAGAACCGCATGACCGTGGCCCACATGTGGTTCGACAACCAAATCCATGAGGCGGACACCACCGAGGACCAGACTGGTAAGAAAGAAGGGAGAGGGACGGGGAGGGAAAAGGAGGGATGAAAAACAAAGAGAAATGAGTGAGAGAGAGAGAGAGAGAGAGAGAGAGAGAGAGAGAGAGAGAGAGAGAGGTTGCAGAAAATATGGAGAGACAGGGAGATATGAAGAGGTTATGGAGAGATGGAGTGTGACTGCAGAGTGGGAGTGAGACCACCTGCTGAAAATCATCTGTCCAATATTTACGCCGCCAACAGACATTGCTGGATGCGCTGCCACTCGGATTAATTGAGCAGCGATATGCAGTGGGTGGCACATTCCTCAGGAGCAAACGGGTTTTTTTCCCAGAGTTCCTCAGCAAGATTCTCACTGCAGAACCAATCCGATTCCTGACTCCTACTGAACAGAGTGTAATTGAGTCAAATATTAAAGAAGAATTTTTGCAATGTCGAAAAGCTTGGAAAGAAAAATAACGGTGTTCTTTGCACTTCAATCAGCACTGTCGCAGATATTTTTGCGGACAGATGAACGAAACATGAACCAAAGGGATCCTGACTAAAAAGATTCAAACCTCCAGATATAAAGACGTCTTGGCCTTGGGGTCTTTAAAGGGTGACTAAATCTCCTATTGGAGAAGTGACTCGGGTCCATAAATAAACAGCTACCTAGGGGAACAGTTGGCTTCATAACAATCAGATGATGTTTAGGGTTTTATCCTTAGACGAGCATTTTACAACTAGTAGTGGATGGTGAAATTATTTATTGGTGGCGCAGTATCCAAGTAAGTTTTCAGATGCACTATATCCACATATCACCAGTAGGATACACCAAAGTACACACACCACTATTGTAAAATATTAATCAAATTAAAATGAAACAACACAGTGTGTGTTTTCAGTCCTGAATTTTTTATATGTAAATTTCACAGTCTATCCTTCAAACATGCACATTTTTCTGTGACTCTATTGTTTAAGTCAATCTTGTCCCTCACAAGTGTCTTTTCCACTGACGGTCTGAACCATGGGTTTAAACAAGCAGTGAAGGTGGAATGTGTGGATGGAATACCCACATAAGGCCTGAAAACATATCGCTGATATCAGGAATTGATTCCACAGCTCCCCACACTGAAGGCTGTTGTGACAACCACTGAACTATCCAGCTGTTTAATCACAGCTCAGTAAAAGTACTTACTGACCTATTTGGGGATTCTAAGACATTGATTTTTTTCGACATGTGACATTTGGTGCTTGGGTGCAATATTTTGTACCTTGAGACGGTCTCTCTGTTGTATTGGAGGGGGGGGTCCACTGAACATTCACCATTTACTGTATGATGAGAGTCGATGGAGTTCTCGGGCAGCGCCTCAAACAGGAAAAATGTGACTTGACAGCTCATTAAATAATGAAAACATGTTTAAACTATACTTAAATGCACATTATACACAGTACTCAGTGGCTGTAGCATCTATATCTTGTTTTTTTTTTTTTTTAAATATTAATGTTTTGTAAAATTATTTTAGGCGAGTCCTATGCCTTCTTCTTCATGTGAGACAGGTGGGGCAGTGCCTTAGCACCCTCTAATAATGAGCTTATAATAAACAACTTTACCTAAATGATCATCTTAACAGCGCGTTGACCCTTTGGGATTCACAGGTTCTAGATGTAGTCGTTTTTATGCTGTTGGGTCTGATCAGTGAAAGTGAACATCAACATGAAAAAGTACATTTGCACACATCATTTACCAAGTGGACTCAATGTTTAGCTAAAGATCTCTATTTTATGGAACTGTTATCCTTTTCAAAATACCACTTATAGAAAAAAAGGTACAACCCATTGTATCGGTTGTAGTTTTTACACCATAGCCATAGCTTGAATTTGATGCTAAAAATGATATCTAAAAAAATCTGAAAATGTTATTCACTCTGTTGGTTTGTAGATGATTAAGTTTCAAGTTTTACATTTTCATTATTTTGTAAATATATTATTGATATTTATGAGTTTGAACATTTGTGAGTTGCTTAAAAGGCCGTGTCCATATATTACCACAAAAATACCAATTTTGAGGGATATTTGAGTGAAACTCTTGGAAAGTAATGACCTTTTGATACATTTTGGGTGATGGATACAACGGTAAAGAGTCGTCCATGTGTTGCTATAGCAGCTTATCCACATGTTACTACGTTTTCATGTCAATAACACAGAGACTTTTCAATATTTTACTCCAAAATACATTTTCAGCCTGGTTGAACATAATATCTAAAAGATTTTCTCCTACCTTATATTTATGTTGAGAACACATGTTTTGAATGTTTACGTTAAACTTAAAACATGTATGTCCGTTTGAAGTCCACGTGTTACCGAGCAGTAATTTGACATTTTCCCCCTAAAAGTTAATCATTTTATTAAAGTGCTCTTCAATACCTACTCAAATATGTATAACACATGCATATAAGTTACTCTGCTTGTATGACAGAGACTGTTGAACACAAAAAGTGTTCATGTGTTACCACTTGACCGGACCCTGTTGTGTATTCATGCATGTTGTATCGCCTTAGTCCAGCATTCAGCACCAAAGCATTCTGGGTATAGCAACGTGATTGTAAGATTATTGTTTTCCAAAATGACTAATATTTCTCAAAATATTGGTTCTATCAACTTACCATTTTCGCTAGTGTGTTCCTCAACCAAAACTACATAAGTACGACAAACTGCAGCAGTCAGCTCTGAGACACACTAGCACACACACACGCACACACGCACGCACACACGCACGCACACACACATACACACACACACACACACACACACACACAGAGGCAACTTGGCTTTTATAATATAGATAAGACAGTGACAGTTTGTGAGGTTACAACAGATGAGATCCATTTACAGCAGCTCTACAGTCTGGTGTAGCTGAACATTGGAGGGAACACAAATGACCTTTTACATCTCTTTTCTCTTTATATCGTTCAAACCAAAGGTAAAAATAACCAAATTCACCAAACATGTCTCTAACCTCTTCCATCACAGCTAAGAAATCTACTGAACTGTCAGTACAAAACAAGGAAAATGTTCAGTGATTAAAGACGTGGTACTACTGTGACACATGTGACTGAGGTTCATTAGCCACATGTTAGCTGTTGTCAGAGTACCTTTGCATTTACTACACAAGTGTCCAGTATCCATGTTGTGGTCAATGCAAATAAGAATAGTTATTATATTTTTTGTTCTAAATTCAAAACACAAAATGAAAATTCAATGTCTGTATCTTACATTTATTGTTTTTTTCTTTCTTTTCACACATTAAACATTTCACAGTGATACAACAGACTGAAATTAAAAGTAAAGAGATCAATAAAAATATTAAAATCAAATGTTAAAAAAAGAAAACAGGATATGCTCTTGCATTAGTAATCTTTCCAGGTGAGATAAGGCCTAGGCCAGGACAATAAAATATTCAAACATTTACAATAATGCACTGTGGTCTTTTTTAATGAAAAAAACAAACAACAAAAAAAAGGTTTGATTTCCATTTTCTGGAAAAAAAATTAAATCACATTCAACAAAAAGGCCTTCTTTTCTGAGAATGAATGGAGTCATTTATAAGATAAAGGAAGACTATAATCATATCATCTGTTTTTCAGTGAAGAAAACAGAAAACAACAGTCGTCCTAGTTGCCTGTGATTAGTAACAGTGAAAACAGTGACGATCATCTGTGATCCATGTTCATAATTTATATTGTAAAACTCCCACAGAACATAACCTAGCATACTTCATCAAACGTAAAGGTCCTGAGGTACTATTATTGCTGCATGAATTGACGGCTCTGCAATTTAGGATGATATGCAGCATTTTTTCCTTTTCTCTGTGCCTTTATTCTCCTTTTCCTGGTAGAGAATTATGGAAGCTGTGCGTACAAAACCCGGACGCTCATATCACACTATGGAGATCCACTCAGAGAAAGAGCACAAATCCATCAGAAGAGCAACATCATGACAGATGAGGAGATTGATGACACGCGGGGCAACAGTTTTCTATCTTTCTAGAGACTTGACAGTTATTACGTAATGGCCTATTAATCAGGAGCCTTGACGCACCACGGGGAGCGCAGACGCAGGGGGCGAATTTCTAAATCACATGAGGTGCCCACATAATGCTAGTCACATGCAAAAATGGCTGTAGTCGAACATTTACCACCGTCAAAAAAGTCACTTGTGTGACTTTGTGCGAGTCACTTTACAGTGTCAAAAGTAGATGATAGATGCAGCACTTGAACATGAATTATCCTGTACGGAAATGAATCAGTTCTGAGGCAATAGGCAGCTTCATAACTACAGCGTTATACGTAATCTGTCACATTCAACTCTCCCCAAAGAATACTTCTGGATTTCAAAGCAAACCATAACATGGGTTTCATTTCCATTATTTGCAATAACAATGCATGCTCATTAAACATGAAAGTAAATCCAACTGATGGGGTGGGTTTGAGTTTTTCCCCTAATCCTGATGTTGATAATCAAACTAAGCAGGTCTGTAAGTGATTGATGAGCCTCATATTTGTATCTTTTAGACAACTGCTTGAACAAATACTTTGAGCTCCTTGTTTGTCCACAGAACTGTCCTTATTGTGGTGGTGCTTTATAAATGAGCACATCTGGTCTGCGAACATGAAAATCTGCTCTTTTTTTTCCTTCCAAAATTCAGTAAAACCAAAACAACAACAATATCTGAGAGAAAAGGTTGTTTTTAGTTTCCACGAGTGACAATCACTTCTGTGTCACACCACTGAGGTCGGGATGAAAATACCGGAGAGGAATATGAGCGCTCATCTGCTTTTTACTGTTTTGATTTGAATGCAAAATTAGATATTGGACAAGAATAAATGATCCTCTTTTTCCATTTTGGTGTGGTTAAGGACATGAATGTGGAAAAAAACAATTAGTTTTTCTTTTCACGGTACAAAAACAATGACTGTTAAACTTAGCTGCACCATGAAAGCCCACTGAATTGTTTGTCAGACTGGATTAATCCAACGCAGTTTGATAACAATACAAACCCTTTATTAGAGCTTGAATGAAGAGCTAAAGTCCTGCCCCTTTCCATTGTGCTCCATGGGACTTTATTTCGGAAAAAAAGGATTATAGTCAATGGAGAGACAAGTATTGTTTGATTCTGGTTGAACTCTGCCTCCATTTACACGTATGATTTTGTCAGGTTAAAAGATAAACTTCTAAATGCAGACAGTCACAGTTTGTGGTGAAACTGCTGAAATATCAGACTGTAAAAATATGTAAACAGAAAAACTACAAACCTGAAAGTCATGGAGGTGACGTCAGTGTAATTGTCTTTGTCCTTGAGTCTGAAGATGTTTCTGCAGCTTCAGCCTTAACGTCCCACCCAGAATTAGGATTGTAGGTTTAGTTTTAGGCTTAAATAGAATAATTGTACTCCGATATACATGTTATATACATGCTCTACATATACACATACATATACATTGCACTACAATAATATATACATGAACATATATTTTAATAGACTGGATCCTTCTACACATCCACTCACTGTATAAAAACTCCAAATTGCACTTTCTGTACGTATTACAACATAAATCCACCCTAAATATCAGTGGAATGTTTGCTTATATTAGGTCTATGTTCAAGTGTGACGGTGTTCATGTTGAAATTTCATGTCGTGAGGAAAGAAAAACCGAAGCCAATTTCCTTGTATGTGTTCAGATACTTGGCCAATAAAGCTGATTCTGATTCTAACGTACACAGGTATGACAGTAACTTTCGTTTTTATTTCTAATGGAATGACAATAAAGCCATTCTGGTTCTGTTTTGCTTCAACAAAAGGTAACATCTTCTAGTATCTATATTTAACTGAAAGACAACATAATGTACATTAGATTAAGAGCCTTTATTTGTCAGTATATAGTAAATCCACTGCTCAAAAAAATAAAGGGAACACTAAAATAACACATCCTAGATCTGAATGAATGAAATATTCTTATTATGTAAATACTTTGACAATCAATTTCACATGCTGTCACATTCAACAATGCAGAGAACAATCAGTGTTGCTTCCTAAGTGGACAGTTTGAATTCACAGAAGTGTGACTGACTTGGAGTTTGATTGTGTTGTTTAAGTGTTCCCTTTATTTTTTTGAGCAGTGTATATGTAGAGTATATTCTGAAATTGAACCTCTACCTTTCACCCATTACTAGCTGACCATGCAGGAACACACACCACGCTGCAGATGAGGAGAAGTGGGCTGCTATGTCAGGCGCCTGGGGAGGAAATGGGGGGTTAAGTGCCTTGCTCAAGGCTGCATGAGCTAACAATTTCTCTGGCTGTTTTGGGAATTGGACTGGCAACCATTTGATCACCTGCGGCTTCTCCAACCTTCTAGGTCACGGCTGAAAATCATTGGTTTGAACAGTGACCTGGTGGATGTGAAGAGGTCAAATCAAAAGGAGGAGAAAACAGTGTGACTGAAAACATGCACTTACCCGTGGTTTTCAACTCCTCTTTATGGTCGAAACAAGATAAAGTGTAGAGCAGGTCGTCCAATAACCAGAGGGTTGGCAGTTGAAAACCTGCTCTGTCCCAATCATGTGTTAGTGTGTCCTCGTTCAAGCCCCCCCCCCCCATCCAGTGCTGGTCACACTGGTGCATGAATGCATCTGAATGTTCGGTGGCACAGACTGGTACCCAGGTATCTGTCAGTCTGCCCCAGTGACCAGTGTGTCAATGAATAATGGATTCATCATAAGCACTTAGAGTACCTAGAAAAGACAAGCACCATATAAACCCAATCCATTATTATTATTATTATTATTATTATTATTATTATTATTATTATTATTATTATTATTATTAATAATAATAATAATAA
>JAPTYQ010000010.1:25905644-25920691 GCA_029814465.1 Ostorhinchus cyanosoma
TAATAATAATAATAATAATAATAATAACCCATAAAGAACCAGTGCTACTTTTGATGATTTGTATCTATATTTAACCTTTCTTACGTGATTTATCACCATTTATTATAGTGTTTCCCTCTATATTTTGCATTTTTTTCAATGTAAATCATGTATTTTCTTGTAGTTAATTCACTAATCATGTAGATGTTCATTAAAGTTCAGAGTTAATTCAAAGGTTGTTATATCAGAAACTGAGAAACTTAAGAAAACGTGACTTTTTCAGTCAAGTCTATCAGTACCTGATCATGAACCCAGTGTCTCCATCCGCTGTCATTGATCCAACTCTATGGGTTTTACTGGTGAATCAGTGTTGTAGAAGACGGTGGTGTTTCCACGGTAACCATGGAGCCTCTGAACGTCCAAATGGGTCATATCTGATGAACATGAAAATCCTGTATTTTACACCAATTATTCACATGTATTGACAGGATTAATGGATCAACAGGTATTAAACAGTTTAGATCAGTAGATACATTTGGTCGGTGGTGGATGATTTATATTTATAGATTATTATTATGATATTACTATTATTATTATTAATATTATTATTATTGTTATTATTACAAACACTTCATAATTAGCAGAACATTTCAGCATTCTGTGGATGTTCAACATCCAAATATAGAAACATTAAATGAGCTAAAACAAGAAATCACCAAAACATTCTGTATTTTATTTAATTGTGTAATTAAGGCAATAAAGCGTGTGTCACAATAAGAATTACAGTGATATTGCGACATGATTTGCTCAGCCGTAACTTCCACTATAAAAAAGCAGGACAAGGAGTGTTTTTTCTGCTTTGATTTGACCTTGTCCTGTCCTCATGGAACCCCTGATTTTTTTACTATTTCATTCCTATTTCACTCTTTGGGGCTCATTACTTACATCACTTTTTCCAAATCAAGTTGTTGTTTTTTTTTTTTTATCTTATTTTGAAAATGGACAAATGAACAAATGATACACGGATTAAATAGCCACAATGCTGACAAAGTATGTCCCGCTGACACAGTGCATGTGCTAAAGAGAGAGAGAGAGAAAAAAAACAACAGTGTATTCATTTTTCAGGACCGGTGGCTATTTTTGCAGTGGTTGCAGGATTTCGAGGCTTTTGCACCTCGCTTTGTCAAGTTCAATACCTTCAGCCATAGTTTTCCCCCTCTGCAGTGCACTGTACTTCACTGTATGCTACATGGACCAAACATTTTACATTTTTTACAACAGTGATGGTTCCCTCTCTAGTCAAATTCTAAGTGACTGGAGATACCAGCAGGCAACATGAAGGTCATTTTGAGTTTGATTTGGTGGGAAAGTCTAAAAGTTTGACTGAGGAAATTTGGAGACAGCACTTTTAGACATTCTAGTAAAAAATGCATGCCATTTCCAGACAGGGGAATTGAATTATTACTTTTGTCTTGGTAAAAGGGACTGTTCAACTTAACTGACCTTGATTTTGTTATTTAGTTACAGTATCCTGTGTTATACTGTGTACCAAGAGTAAAGTCAGGGGCATAAATACTGCATGAGCCAGAGTAACAAAAAGTCTAACAAAGCTCTCTTTGCTATTCTCTTAGGTTCTGGTTTTGACAAGAGCTCTCCAACTTGGGCTGCTCTGTCTCGAGTGGCTGGCCTGTGCAACAGAGCTGATTTCAAAGCCGATCAAGAGCACATTCCCATCCTGATGGTATAAACCTCCAGCACACGCAGACACACAGGCTACTGCAGCCTTCTCCAGATCTTTGCATTGAAGCCTCATGAATTATCTCCGCTCTCTCAAGCAGTGGGGCATAACAGGCTTAGTGTGATCCAAGGCTATTGTGAGCATTTTTTTTTAGGTTTGAGTCAAATAATGAATGCACATTATTCATAAGATGTGACTTTGCCTACATGGGGTGTCTGTAGGTTAAAGCCAACAGCGCCGGGACAGTATCAGGTGAGCTGTCACTGAGCAGCAGTGGAGGATGTTTCCAAGGCAAATGTTGGACTAAAAGATACAAGATGGAGATTTAAAGAAAATGGAAAACAAAAACATTGCATTGCATTCATGTAGAGTGCAGTGTTGCTATTTGATGTTGTTGCAAACCAGACATATGTGCAGTCAGACCCAAAAGCAGTTTCATATCAGCAGTTCCAGGTACGCACATGTTCTTGTTTCATTTGGTCACCTGTCAATAACACCATGTCTCTAATGTTAAAAGTTGATATTTATAAGTATTCCATAAAAATGACATGACATAACATGAACATGCCTAACTAAACATAATCAGAACTTAAGTACCTTAAGTACCAACACTAATGATGAAAACAACTACCCCCATGATCCAAAGCGTCCAAAACTACTGTATACATTTAACTGCTAATGTCTGTCTCTATTTGAAATGATTGTGTTATAGAACCGTTTTTTCATCCTCCGCCATGCTGGCCTGTTACTGTCATCAGTTGTTTGTCCGTCCGTCCATCCGTCTGTCCATGTATGTGCAAAAACTATGGCATGCACCAGTGGTTCTCAACCGTCTTTGTACATGAGGCCCCAGGACTTGTTTTTTTTTTTTTTTATCACAGACTTCATATAATCTTATATTACAGTAGGGCGCAGTTGGGGGGGGGGCATGAAGTAGTGGAGTGGACCTGGACAGTATGAGGAATCGTAAACCCCCCGTGCACACTCCGACATTCAGCCCAATATGAGCTCAAGTGGATCGGACCACTAAAATACTATCACAATAACATATATAATGACAAATCCAAATTTTTACACTTCGTTTTTGTTTTTAAAAAAAGTCAAATATTATGAAAGTGACTACATTTATAAACTATCCTTTCAAAAAAATGTAATACCCTGAACAAATATGAACAACCTGAGCTTTTTGGGTGTCCTTGTAGATCTACTGTGATCTGTAAATTCTAATGCACATGTGTAAATGATAAACTGAGGTCACTGTTCAAATTGTGCTTATTTTTCTTTAGAAATGTCAGGTTGTTGGTTTTGTTCTTGTTTTTCATAGTTTTTACAGGACAGTTTGTTGATGTAGATGCATTTTCATCATGTAATTTTAGTTTTTACCCGACGGCCAACTCTGGGCCGAAGGGGTATTTTAATCATTTTGTCGTCTGTCTGTTTATTCAACAATGTAATTGCATTCTCTGAAGAATGCATTAAGATATCTGCACTAAATTTATACTTTGGATGCATCCTGGCACGAAGCAGAAGCCTATTAAAAATAGGTGACCTTCACCTACTACTAGTTATAATATCTGAGTACTTTCAAATATAAATATGTATATAATAAGTTTTACACAAAGACAATCTAATGTAAATGATACAGCAGTAACTTTCAACAGAATCTTACAGTGTATTTGGCCGAGGGGCATCAAAAGAGCACAGCATGAATGTTATTTCACTGTTATTATCTTACTGGTCCAGCCCAGTAGAGGCCACATCAGGCTGAATGTGGACCCTGAACTACACTGAGGTTGACACCCCTGCTCTCACTCTAACCAATGCTCAAAGGCAGTGAGGAAAGGACAAATGTGGAGGGTCATTCACTGACTAATCATACTGATATGTATCTGTTATTTACAAAAACATATAACGACATCCTTTTGGCTGCTCATAACTGTGCAGTATTTACCTCAGTCGCGATACAGTATGAGACTGCAGGAGAGCAGCTGGTCCACAAACTGCAGCTTCAGTTCTCTGCTCCGCTCTCTAATATGTTGAAGTGTCCTCGGGCAACGCACTGAACCCAGAGTTTTCCCACAGGACAGGCCAGCACTGGTAATTCTGAATGGATGAGTGAGACACACACTGTAGAGTGCTTTGCTTACTGGTGAGAAACACACTGTAGAATATCCATTCACCATTAAACTTTAGATTTATAACAGTTCATTAGATTGGCTCACTGGATGTCCTGTATTGGAATAATCCTGCCATTAACTGATAATGTTAGTCTTTGTTTTCCTCCATTCTATTTTCTGACTGTTTCAAAGTGAAAGAACAGCCCAGACCTGTGAGCTGGAACTACACATTTGGACAAAAACATGTGTTTTTATGTTTCATTCTCTTTAACCTGGATCTAGTCAGTTTAACACCACAGGTACCGTCCTCATGCAAATACTCCAATCATAACATCTTCACCGTTTGCGTTATTTTGTAAAGGCACTGTTGTGGCATCTCATACTGTCTGATTCACTGAAAGAAATACAAGCTAGCCACAACCCACAGAGTTTTATTTTTTTTTCTCTTTCAGGATAACAGTCTATAGTGCCAGACTTGACTAAAGCTCTGACATAGTGTGTGCTAGCAGATATAGACAAACAACAGTTTTCCTCATGTGGACATGCCTGGCAGTGCAAGACTAACAATACATAATGTTTGACAAATCGCTCTTGTTGTGTTAGGGTTCTAATGGAAGTGTGAGGCTGATTTAACATTTGAAAGGACAGATTCTGTTTAACATGACTGAAACACAACTTGATGAAAATGGCCAATAATCAAGTATTAATAATTTAGTGCATCAAAACATACAATATTTTTGATGTAGAAGTACAGTAGATGGTCATGTAGTCACTGACTTCCTGACAATTGCACAGAAAATTGTTAGATATCCTTTGTTTAACATCCTTGTAGATTCAGTAAAACAACATACAGTGAATGAAACAAGTTGTAAAAACAGACCACAACCATTTGACAAAGGTGTAGTCCACACACGCTGGCTCATATTGCATCCTCCCTCACACACATAAACACACTCAATGGATAATCTGCTGCACCGCTGGAAATGACTCCCCCACACACACACACACACACACACACACACACACACACACACACACACACACACACACACACACACACTGCTGGGTGGGTAAGTCAGTAATATCCCAGTGCTCTGCCAACCACTATCCTCCAACTTGTGCTACACTGACCTGAAGCAATTGCTCTGTGTGGCTCTCAGCGACAGGGATTACAGCTTTTTGACTCCAGCGGGAGCCGATGCCTCCTTCTGCCCCTTAAGGTGCCCAGGTTTGGTCTCTGCATTAAGTAACAGTTGTGTCTCCCGACAGCAGTCAGACACAGCAGTCAAGGCTAAGGCTCCACTACCATTACGAGAACATGTCCCCGTCTGCACCCGGAAAACAGACAAATGGAATTTCCTTGATCTATTTATTCATTCATGAAAAGGCACAAACAAGGACAAATCTTGCCAAGTGTGTCCTTGTTTTGCCACTCTTCATGAATGACTAAGCAGTTTCTCGTCTTTGTATGGCACCCTTTTGGTATATTGGACATCATTTTAATAAATTGTCTCCAAGACCTCAGTGATTTGCCGTGATCATTGAGGAATGTTCCTCTACAGGGATTTCAGAGGTTGTGAGTTTTCTCATAAATGATTCAAACATCAAAGAAGTAACTCTGTCACAGAAGTTGAAATCGATCAACCTGCAAAAGCATAAAAACAAATATCAAGCAATGTGCATCAAAATGGAAGATAATCAGCGCTAAGCCTTTAAAAAATCTCTTGGTCTTGGTCTTTGGATGTTTGACGTTGCATGGATAAGTGCAGACTTATACTACACACACATTCACAAACCTTTTCCGAACGTCAAAATTAACAGACAGCATTTAAATGTGCCAGAAAAATTTATAATTTGCAAGATTTTATGCTTTGTTTTTATTTTCCCCACCAGTAGATATTGTGTGAGACTCTTCCTCTTTTAAGAAAACATTAATTGTCATAACATGGCTTGTGCACATTACTGCGGGCCAAATGGTCTGCATAAAACAGACTATGAATTTTTAATTCTTTTTAGTTCAAATTCACTTGTGAACCATAACCATAGTGATCAATTTGATATTGATTATTGCCAATAGACAGCGGCCTAATGTGCTTCTTCCTGTGTTTCTGTACACAATGATGTAATTTTCTTTGTCTTGAATCTTCTGAAAAATACTTAAAAAGCCCTCAGGAAACAGAGCAAAGAGCATTTCAGATTGTTTTGATGGAAACACGGCTGTACCCACTAAATTACTGAAAGTATTGCGCTTTTTGACTTTTGCATTAAACTGTTACATAACTTTAAAAGAAACACTGTGGTGAGCTTACATACCACAGAGATGCAGATGATACTCAGCTCCCTGCATAATGAATGAGAGCTATAATGGCACTAAAGAATGTCCTCTCGGGTTTTGTTTTAATCATTTGAATAACACACGAGCCAAAACCTTCCCTCCACTGTGGTCTAACAAACACAGGGACGTTCATTTGGTAATACGCATATGTGAGCGACTGTGCTCATGCGAGTCTGTGTGTGTTTCCCCAGAGGGAGACGGCGGGGGATGCATCGGAGTCCGCTCTGCTCAAATGCATCGAGGTGTGCTGCGGGAGTGTTCGTGGCTTACGAAGCAGGAACCCCAAAGTGACTGAGATCCCCTTCAACTCCACCAACAAATACCAGGTACTGCACAGAAACACCGCCTGATGCTGCGTCCCTCTGTCTATCAGTGTGTCTAATGGTGTCAAAATGCATTAGTTGTGGCAATTAATTTAAAACAATTAACACATCGAAGAACATGCACATAATTGACACACGTGCATTTGTTTACAGATGACCAGTGGAGTAATTACCTTTAACATATTAACAGTGTACTTTTCCCAAGCAGTGAAAGTGCATAAAATACACTTTAATTAGTAGCATAGTGGGCCAGTTACCATGAACGTATTTGCCATGTGCATCCAAAGACACTTACTTTTTGGCCTTTTTAACCCTGTAAAGCCTGAAACATTAAATCGTTGACAGACAATTCTAGTTCTTTGAAACTTGAGCCTTTATTGGTCCTCCTGAACAACAAAAACACTTTTTTCAAATATCAATTTCCATGTATGTGTTTCAATTTTGTATCATATTTGAAACATCGAGGCTCAATGCTCAAATATTATTTGTGAAATTAACACATAATATAACAAACATGTCTAAGCAATTGTTAATTCCTTTTCTAAATTGTCACAGTTCTTCCTCCTTCCTCATTAATGTCAGTCTTGTAGTGTCACTAAAGGCCTCTGGTGAATGAACTCCTCCCCGTGGTGGATTATCTGTCTATTGCATGTATCTAATTATATACTTCAGGTTTTTCAAGAAAAATATCACACTGATCATGTAGAGAGCTTCAAAACTCATGTATCAAATATGATACGTTTGGCGTTATAGGGTTAAAATTGTACACATGGTATCTAGAAACAATTTTATTTAAATAAATACTGACATACCAACTCGTGTAACTGATCAGCTTATATTCTTCCTTCTCATAAAGCAGTATAGCCATGTTCAGTGTCACCTATAGCGCCACCTTTTGACCTCACTGCAGACCTTTGTTCAGTGGCTTCAAACCATGTATGGACCATATTTCTGAAGTGTAAATGTGGTACTGTACAGCTTTCTTATGCAGTCTGAAATAAAGGAAAAGCCGGTATGTGCCGTACACAGATGTATATGTGAGGCCAACATATGTCAAGGCGCTCGAAGGACACATCAAGTACCAAAGCACAGTCCCTTCATAATGAAAACAGACCGTGTGTCTGAGCCACTGTCTGAATGTAAAAGAGGACAAAGCTAAACTGTTTCTTTGCTTGTTTTTTAATATGTACTGGGCAATCAAGGACATTTTTAAAGTTAAATTGGTATTTGAATACAGAACACATACTGTACGGGATATGAATGTGGGAAATTCTTGCCTTGTAAGCTGCCGTCTAATGGTAGGGTGTGAGATAGTTTTGATAGGGTAGAATCTGTGTTCAAAGATGAAACAAATGCTCTTACACAATAGGTTAAATATGCCCCTTTTCCTTTGATTCCACATTAATTTACAGTGAAATACTCATGATTAGAAGTTTTGATCTTGAGAAGAAAAATAGCGAGTAATTGTGGTTAACCATCGCAAATTATGTAATTAATTTGTTCATTTATTCATGAATTGACAGTCCTAATATAAGCATTTCTGTTTGTGTATCTGTGTGAAGAGATAAAAAATACAGACCATGGAAACATACCAATTTTATCATGTATGAAAAAATCCGCTCCATGACTTGGATACTAAAGTGTATGCTGTATGTTTTTTATGCAGCATGACTGCATCATGAATATTCATTTACAACCTTATTTCCATCCAGAGAAGGATGCCTGAACACACATGCTTTTTTTTTTTTTTAACAACATCCTGCTTAACATTCATACACTTCCACTCTTTCTCACCAGGGAGCTGCCCAACAGGCTACAAACACACTGCTGGCCACCCAGATGCTTCAGCCAAACTACTGACACATTCAATGTTGTGACTTGTACAAAAGCAGCACCTACACCCTATAAAACTAAGTTTATAGACCACTTTTAATTGTTACCTTTGATGATTGCAGATGAGTGTCACTTTCTGTATGATAGAAAAGATTTGCATTCCTCTCAATGCTATAGATGAGAAAAGGCAACAGTGATGAAAACAAATGCTTAAAGAACTATGAAAGCAGTCACGGAGCTCTTTAATACTTTGCTCAAGGGCAGAGCGACAATTAAGAAAGACAGAGTGTTACTGTTTCACTTTTCACATCCAGTCTTACCCATCTGGAGTTCTAAACCAGCATATGAATAACATGAGGTGGAAGCAAACAAAGACTTCCTGCATGCATTCCGTGCACCTGTTCCTTAACTTAAAATAGGAACGCCTGTGTTGAGGGGAGGGAAAAAAAGCAATTTTGCTCTGGTTTTCTGAGATTAGATATGCTGTGACTCAGATACAAATTACCTGAGGGAGTGTGTGCATTTGTAGGTGTATGTGTGGCTGTGTGTGTTGTAGTCTGGGGGAAGGGGTAGCGTGAGCTGTAATGCCACAGGAATACATGTGTGAATGAACGCTCGTCAACACAGGGAATACATATGACTTGCTGCGTGCACTCAGTCAAGTCGGCTGCGATAAGACTTTTATTTCAACCCACTTGGAAAAAAAATATGACAGCAGCTCCCAAAAATTGATTGCAGGCACCCACGTGAAATTCACTGTTGAGTATTTTTAACAAGCACGTCCATCTGAAACATTTTGTACTAAAAGTGTAATATTTGAGATCAAACACACAAAGAAGAAGCAGCGGAAAGCAGCCGACAACAAAGCACAAATAGTTAATGGCAAACACTTTTATCTGAAAGCTCATGTTGTGTTCTCACCAGTAATCCTGTTCTTTCCATTTTTCAAGCTTTCTATCCATGAGGTGGAAGATAATCCATCTGGTCATATTCTGGTCATGAAGGGAGCGCCGGAGAGAATCTTGGACAGGTTGGTTAATCGATCTCACAAATCGGGACTCACAGAAGTTTGACCCGGTGTATACTTCCCTTTCCTGTATACTAATTTAAAGTAGCGTTATTCTCAAAACTGCAGTGCCAGTACTTTATATGTGCATTTATATTGCAGCAATAGTACCGGCTCAATACTGATATGTTATTTCAGGCATGCACTTAAAGAAAACTTAATGATTTTTTTAAAGGGGCAATTTGTAAGGTTAAGATAAAAAAAAGATGCTACTATCAAAAGAGGGGGCAGCATTTCTCTCTGCTAACACTCCTGTCATTAAATCCTCACACCCGTCTGTCAGCATATGCTGCTTTTTCACTGCTGTTGTCAGCTCCACTCCCTTGACGGTGCCGTGGCTCAGCTCAGTTTGGCCGGCACTGCACAGCATTTCCACTACAGGTATAGGACTTTCTCGGTGTGGCTGGTATTTAAAGCGATGCAGCCTGAACTATTGTGGTGTCGTCTTCAGCGTGATTGCAGATACAAGAAAAGAAACAATGGAGGAGATTGACCTTAAAACTGTGAATGAACGTGTTCAAGACAACTCGTTACATTAACATTTTTAAGGTGAGAATCTTATTTGTTTGCACTTACAATTTATGGTCAGTTTTTCAAAGGAGGCTATTTCTCAGAGTTTTCTTGCTAGCTTGGTTTTGTCCCACATCTTGACATTAGCAGCAATGATTCTGGTTCAACCAAACAGACAAAAACATCCATTGGCGAACAAAATCATTCACTGATATAAAACCTGTTGAACCACTTAGCCTATCAATACATGTAAATAATTGGTGCAAAATGCAGTTAATCATCTTTTCATAGTCATCGGATGTTATTTGGACATATTTGGATGTTCAGGGGCCTTGTAGTTACCATGGAAACACGGTCATCTTCTACAACATTGATTCACCAGTAAAACCCATGGAGTTTGACAAATGACTGGATGGAGACACTTGTTTTATGTTCAGTTAATGACAGATTTTTCTGAAAGAATAATCTTTTTCATCATTTTTCTCTATTTTGGATATAATAACTTTCAACTTTAGTCTGAGCTTTAATGAACAGCTGTATAATCACTGCATTAAATATAGGGGGAAAAAGCTGATTTCCACTTAAAAATGCAAAGTTCGGAGCATAATATTAGAGTGAATGGCGATAAATCATTTAAGAAAGGTGAAAAAAAGAGAACAATTCATTTGGGAATTGTCCAAAAAGCAGCACTGAGTCTTTATGGGTTAAATGTTGTGCTGTTAAAAGTAGTATTAATAATATTATCTGATAGTGCCTGGAGGTCCCTGCTCTCACATACTGGAAACGCTAAAAAAAACAAGTCGAAGTGAATAGATCTGATACCATCAGTGGATCAGTGACAGGAGCTGTGTGACTGCAGATACATTTAGTAAACACACTATTGTTGTTCACCCTTTTTATTACTAAATGATTCCAAACTGAGCCCATGACATTTCCAAGGTGCTTGACCACCAAACCAACGTCCTGGACCTCCCCCCACCGTCAACCACTCAGCTCAGTGTAGTTATTATCAGATCCATGTTGTCCCTGCTCTGTGATGATGTCTACCAGATGCTTCCTAGCATCAGCATCTATTCCCACATGCCCAAGACTTTGCCAGAGGGAGTTCTCCACAGATGCCCTCCAGGCCGCTTCCACCAGCAGATTCCAGGTTTTCCACTCCTTCTGTTGGCTCTCAAGGACAAGACTTTGATATTTTGTCCAGCTGTGGTCATACACTTCTTTTATTCCCTAATTGCAGGACTTGAGAGTCATTACCACAAGCTTGTTGGATATCATCCCATTTTTAGATCAAGTTTTATTGCCATGATTCTTCTTTGAATCATGGTAACCTAACCATAACTTCAGTGATTTTAGAAATTACACAGATATGATTGAGGCAGCTTGATGTCCCTGAAAATGCTTCGTTTCTGGATTGTTGTGTCCATGTATTTACTGTCTGAAAAAGGAGTGGTCAGCCTCCTTGTCAGGATCCCAAGACAGATTGTTCCTTTCCTATTAAAGAATGATTTTGTCCAGAAATCCTTGATGCCCTTTAGGGAACAATGGTGTGGTGATGTGATGCAACACTGTCAAAAAGACTTCCAATGTATTTAGAGTGGTACCTTGACTTACAAGTTTAATTTGTTCGGTGACCAAGCTTGTAACTAAATTTTCATGTATATGAAATCAGTTTTCCCATTGAAATGAATTGAATTGCCATTAATCCCTACCAACCCCATAAGATGAAATACATTGAAATAATGTCTACTGTATCCAAAACTTTTTTCTAAACTATGAATCACGTGCTTTGATCCTATGTGTAACTTATATTGAACTTACCTCCAATGCATATTGATGTTTGTAGATGTATTTGACGTGTTCCGGGCGACTTCTTTTCACCTCTTCCAGACACACAGCAAAATGTTTCAGCACCTCCCCTTTGGACAGCGACCGGACTTTGTTGTGCAGTAGGAGATAATATATATGTAACATCTAATATCACCGTAATCTTCAAATTTTGAATTGCATTTAAAAAACTAACAAACTAAAATAAAATACATTTAAATTAAATACTCATTATTCATTTTCCAAAGCCACAGGGAGCTGCAGCAGTGGCCACATGTGGCTCTGGAGCTCTGTAGGAAGTATAAAATGGACCCATTGGTAGTCCTTAAGGCGCCGTGGTGAGCAGAGACATGGAGGATTTGGCACGAGGATATCTACAAGCTGTCCTCCAACACTTTTCTTTTTATTGGCTATGACAATTAGCTGCAAAATATATCTAAAGCTCACTTGTGACTAGGATTTTGGCTCTCAAGTGAAAGCAAAAAATTGACTGAGCAACAGCTCGTAACTCCGAAAATTCGTAAGTTGGTGCGCTTGTAAGTCAAGGTACTACTGTATTGGTATTAGTATTATTTTAGTCTTTGCTGCCAAACGTGATGTCTTGTTATGCTGACTCACTGTGCTTCTTGAGGTACAGGCTGGGCTTGGACCACCTGGTTTGCACTCTAACCTCTGTAGAAACATTTGTATCATAGACCACGGACATCTTTGTCAAACTGTTTTTTTCCACACTCCATTGATAATTTCAGTTCAAATTTGGAATGTTTTAAACTGTGAATATCACAAATTGCCTCTTTAAATGACCGTGACTCCCTCATCCTCCTGCAGGGTTATTTGTGTTTGCAGGCTATATTTCTGCCTCATTTCACTCATATGGTCACACTGAGTAATGTGGCATCAAGGTCAACCCTGGTTTGTCCATATGTTACTCTGTTTGCCTGAAATGCCCTTTTGAATTTGTCCACATTCCCCTGGCTTCAGACTGTTTTTTTTCTGTTGTGGTCTCCCTAAATGCTGTGGACAACTCATTTGTGTGTATGTATAATCCCAGCCAAAGCCATAAAGAAGGTACTTCATTTCATTTCCAGCTCCTCTCTGTTTATCGAACTGTAGCAGAGTATTTATTGACCGTCTAAAACATAATTTATCAATGTATGATCAAAAACAATACCCCTTGCTTCCCCTTCGAGGGGGCGGGATAATTAATGTACATTTGGTAGTATTCAAATCCAGTTAGTTGTATAAGGGCTCATGGAAACAGTCCAGTAGTTTTAGATTCAGAGATAATGTTTTAGGATGATAATGGCAATGTTTTGGCAAAAATTTTGATACATTGTGTTACTGTAAGACAGGCATTATATTGGGGTTTTTAAACCTAATTTTTGGAAAACTCTTATGGAATAGAACAAACCACCATCTTCATAGCATTTCAGTATAAAACTATTTTGTATTCAGTCTGGTCAGTGGGGTCTGCATTTGTACTTATCACTGAAATATCCAACACCACCTTATTTTTAGGCAGGCCAAGCAAATAAATGAACATTTCCGTATATCAGTTCAAAGAAAAGTGATCTGGCCACAAATCTTTGCACAGAAGCTATCATAGGAGACATGTAATAAATAATGTTCTCATTTTATTTCATTATTAAACAGCAATAGAGCCTCTAAAAATAATGTTGAAGTATCAAAATGTACAATTGCTGGAGAAATAAATACAGCCCTTTAATAAATAACCAGGCCTGAGAGGCACTGTCTAGAATTCTATATATTTGTGATGGTAGGAGCTCCCTCAGTCAGAGCTTCAGGAACGATCAGAACCTTGGACTGATTGGCCAGGGGGTCCATGGCACCGACAGTCAAGTGGTGTCGGTAGCAGATGTTCATTTGTGTTTAAATCGACACTATCCTTGTATATTTGAAGATGTATTGCATTTGTTCTTCAGTCCTTCTTCAGTTATTAATTCATGACTGCTTTACAGGTGCAGTACCATTATGATCCAGGGCCAGGAGCAGGCACTCGATGAGTCCTGGAGAGAGTCTTTCCAGAATGCCTACATGGAGCTAGGAGGACTTGGGGAGAGAGTGCTGGGTATGTTTGCATAGTCTCTGATGACTATCAAATAACACCTTCTGTGGGTAAAAACTTTGTTATTACTTGCAGTTCAGCTTCCAATATCTCCCAAATGTTGAGCATCCCGACTTTGTAAATGTCATCGGTTTGACAACTGAAAAAAAAAAAAAAATCCTGGCATTTTTATAAATTGCCATGGGTAACAATTATGAGCTATCATCATTTTGTAAGAGTAGGTGTCACTTTTTTAAACCGCAAATGTGGAATAGTGCCATTGTTGGGGTGAAACTCCTGAAATCCTGTAAATTATTAAGTCTGTGTTTTGCCTTGGGTGGTGATGATGACGGGTCAGGTGTTTGATGACAGAGGAAGGTTTCTGCACCTTTAGACTGTGCCTGCTTTTTCATCAGAACTGTTGTGTTTTGCTTTGCCCCTGCTGGGATTCAGCAGACACATATTTCAAGGGCTGTGGATCATGAATTAATAAAAGTGGCTGATCCAATTTGTATTTCAAGTATTGCAACCACCTCGAAATCTCCACCTCAAATTAAAAGTGATTTGTATGCATACTGTAAGGTAAAGAGCCAGAGAGAACAATGTGTTGTATGTGAGGGTGGCTTTGAGAGTCTTGAGATTTTCACATTTTCATTTCATTGTGATGTTTTTCTGTATATAGCAAGATATGCTGGAGCATCTTCAGAAATGTATTGGTTGTTTAGAACAGTGGTTCTTAACCTGGGGTGTGCGCCCCCCTCAAAGCAGCACCAGAGATCCCGGGGGGGGGTGAGGGCTCCAAGGAAAAAAGGTTAGGAACCACTGGTTTAGAACATAAAACATACTTAACCCATAAAGACCCAAACATCTACCATCATCCAAAAGTATCTACTGATCTAATATGTTTGATAAATGTTGATGCACTAATCCTATTAATATATTGATGTAAAATACAGTTCTTCATCTTTTCATGGTCATCAGATATGACCCACTGGGACGTTCAAAGGCTCATAGTCACCGTCATCTTCTACAGCATTGATTCACCAGTAAAACCCATGAAGTTGAATCAATGACAGTGGATGGACACACTCTGATGTACAGTTAATAATATATTTAGTTGAAAAAGTCACTTTTCTTCAGTTTTCTCTGTTTTGATATATTCATAAAATTAAGTCTGAGCTTAGATAGATAGATAGATAGATAGATAGATAGATAGATAGATAGATAGATAGATAGATAGATAGATAGATAGAT
>JAPTYQ010000010.1:25927441-25939971 GCA_029814465.1 Ostorhinchus cyanosoma
TCCTGGTCCTGGTCCTCATGAGGATCTAGGAGTTGGTTCCAGAGAGCCTGCAATGGCAGCTCCCAGCTTCTAATCTGTGCTAAAGCTAATGCTAGGTGTTGTGTGTATTTGAAAGGTTCAGATGCAGACACTGAATTTCCCCATGGTGATAATAAAACAAATTAACCTTTTTTTAATGTTTTTTTCTTCCTTTTTTTAAACCCTTCATGAATGTCTTATTGCAAGGTGTTACCCAATTCATTGTAAATATTTAGATGGAGTATTAGGGACAAAAATTGGGGAAAGAGAGGGAAATATTTAGTTTTGTTTTGGATTTCCAAAATGAAATTGAAATGCCAGGATTTACGTTGATATACCATTTTAGAAATACAGTTCTTTAAACTAAATATACTTCATATTTTTTATATTAATATCTACCAAATTTGTATTTTTATGTATAAGATTGAGTATAAACAAAGTAAATTGCCTGAGCATTTCATTTTGTATTTTGCAACCAATGCTGCAGTTCATAGATACAATACTCGTCAAAATCAACATTTTCATTTGCCTAATTGTGTCACATCAAGCGCTCAGTTTTGTAGAACGTATAGACGTGTCAACTATGGAGCCAATTTTCACGTTCTTGGAAATAGCACATCACAGATATCCTTTAGGAAATATTTAAGGAAAGCAGTTATGATGTTGCATTGATATATATTTTTATATTCTCTTTATTTTTTAATGAGTTCTGAATGTATATGGACTATGGAAGTCTCATAACTTTCTGTTTGTGTATTTATAAGGTGGAGGTTTTAAAACAAGCCATTTTAGGCTTTCTGCCTCTCTGCACCTTTACTGTTTTATTATGTCTTGGATTAATGTTATGTATGTGCAAAATAAATCAATAAAAATATATTTCAAGACTCAAGTTAGACTTTTGAGAATCAGACTATTAATGTTAGAGCACATGGTCTCTACAAAATGCCTTTTACATGCATCTAGGACCTGGTCAAATCATTCTTCAGCATGGGTTTTAGTAACAAGGCAATGCTATCAAAGCATTTAAATACATTAAAAAGTAATATGTATTGGATTGTATTAGGGGATGAGTGTAAAACATACCAGGAGATTGCACCAAAAATTGTTCAGGAGAAAGCACGCACATTTAAAAGAAATATCCATATTTGTGCAAACTGATCTAACCGGTAACGGACAGATGCAAGGACAGTGATAGTTACATCTGCATGTGAAAAGGATATGTTCTATCACAGGATACAATAAGTCAACTGACCATATTGTTTTACCCTTATTGTGGAGCTGAATCAGGTTCAGTGGGGCAATCTACGAGTGAAGTAAAGAACTAATGAAGGCTCCAATTCAATAGGGTATTGATTTATGTAACCTGAAAGCTACATTTCATTTGGTTACATTAATGGTTAGCTGCTATGCAGGGTTGAAGAACGCCTACAGCACAAGAAACCACTCAAAAGTAACGGCAGACTACTTAATCACATCTGTTTCTGTGCTACTTTCAACATGCAGTCATTTAGCACCTTTTCAGTCAAAGAGTGAGTGTGATGAAGTCATCAGCTGACCTATGGATGTTTGTCCTCCTGTGCCTCCATCTGTAAAATGTATTGAATCGACCTGTCAATGCAGCCATTGATGGACTCGTCAAATTGTACCAATCAATATGTCATAGTGCTTTGAGACCTGTGTTGCGGTAAAGTCCAGGGCCATGGCAGCTTTACTCATTTGAATAAAGACAAGTTCCAGTGAAAGCATGATTTGTGAAACTGTATAGAAGCAGGTTAGCTCTGTCTCACTTCGACAGTAATGACTTTATTCTTATTACAGAAATGAACCCAGTCTGTTTCTGCTCTCCATCTCTCTATGTTGCTCAACAACCCAGCAGTACTACTTTACATGCTTTGCTTATTCCCATCATTTGCATTCTTACTAATATGTATTTTTAGCCTCTGTATGCCTTGTATGCAGTCTATGTTGTCCAAATTGTTTTTATTCTCGAAATGCCAAAAAAGAGCGTATACATTTTTTCTCCTCAATGTGGTTTTAATTCTCCGTCATACTGTATATCTTGACCGATGTTGTGCAAGTTACTTCCAAACTGTCCAAATCCATTACAGATTACTTAGTACTGTTATTTAAAAGTAATTCCTTACCTTATAATATTACTGTCTCAGAATTGTAATGCGTTACATGACTCCTGTATTACATACAAACTCTCATCCCCAAAGTCAAATAATACCTAATAGATACATTTGCAACTAATAAATAATTTTAACTAGTCATAGAAATGTTAGCTTCCATTGTCACTGCTGATCACAGGGATCATGCTAACTAGCTTCTTATTGTGGTAATTATTAGTAATTATTGGTATTGGTAATTCATTTATCAGACATTAGTAATTGTTTGTTTACCTGCTTGACTAGTTTCAGCTATTTCCTGTTGCCTTCGTCATGTGACACTTCTGACAAAGTAACCGAAACTAGTCAAGCAGGTAAACAAACAAATACCCCTGTCTGATAAATGAATGAATGTAATAGTTATATTTGGAAGACAGAACCTTTAGCAGACTTTAACTAGCCTCTGTAAGCAGGGTTAGGGTTAGTAATGAGCATTCGTCCATGCGGCCAGTGGACGGTCTTCTGCCGTCTGCATTCATTGGCTGAACACCAACAGGAAATAGAACTTTCCTGAAGGATTTTCGATTCCTTTAGGTCTCACGGTCTTGTTGGGTTTTTCTTAGCTTCTAAATTTAGGTGAAAAGTGTGTTGTAACGCAGCACTATTGAACATGTACCGAGTAAAATATTAGTGAAAATTTACTAGTAATATCTTACACTACTCCATTTCAGCAAAAAGTAATCTGTTACTGTAATGCATTACTTTTGTAACGCATTACACTGATCTTGACGTCTACTCAAACAAATCTTTTCCTCTTGTGTCTGTGCTAACTCCAGGTCGTCTGATCTTTGACAACTTGAAGAAGTCCATTGCGTACACACTGACCAGTAACATCCCAGAGATCTCACCCTTCCTCCTCTTCATCATCGCCAGTGTTCCTCTTCCTCTGGGAACGGTCACCATCCTCTGCATCGACTTGGGCACCGACATGGTGAGCAGCAGGGAAAGTCAACAAGAAATTCCTTTATTTACTGCCTAAATAACTTCGTGTATTTTTCTTCATCAACAAGTTCTGCTTTCTGAATAATCATCCCCAATTACCATGGACTCAAAATGTGTTTTTAGTTTGTGTTACGGTGACTGTTATTGAGCAGATTCCACATTTCTGCACAGCTTTTTTCATCAGATTCTGTCTGAAAGATTAAAGTAACTCGTAAAGTACTTATACACACACCAATTACAGAACAAAACAAGTGTTTGTTCAGTGTTTTATAGTGATACTGTATATTCCTAATGTGCTCAAAGCTACATTTTCACTAATTTCGATTCACAATGAAGGGATTCTATTTATTAGCATGCTGCATAGCTCCAGGCAAGCTAAAGGTGACATTATGGAAAACAGTTTTAATACTAGTGTCAAATGTAAGTGCCTGAAGGTAAAAAGAACAAAACGTGTGGTTTAATTTGTACTTTCTGTCATTGGTAGAAATTCTCTTTTGGCTCACTGCCGACGTCCATTTGTTCAAGCAGAACAAAGAGCGGGTGACGCTCACACACAGATTTACATTTCACAGCTCTGCCATTTCCAGATGCCAGTCTCTCCATTGTATTTCCAGCAGCAACAAAAAGAGTTGCTGGCATGCCGTTTGCCTGAGGGGCGTAATCCATCATTGCAAAAGAAAGGAGGCATGGGATGAATATATTCAAAGAGACTTGTTCACTTGTGTTCATAACTTTAACTTTAATTTTTTCTGATCTCAGCCACCAGACATTAGTGTGCAGCAGAAATGAGTCTCTATACATTTCATTGAGCCAAAAGCGAAAAATGTACAAGTCACGTATTCCACTGCCAAAAACCTTGTTAACCCTCTGCAGGTGAAAGATAAAGGGGAGCAGTGTGTGCACCGCTTGAATAAAGTGGCTTTACTTATTTTACTCAGTCGACACAGAAGTTGAACTTCTTTGTTTTTCTAGCAGCAGGACAGATTTGTTCATGTTGACAAATATTTTCTTAACTGAATAAGATCACAGGGACAGAGCATTGTTTATTGGCTGGATTTTGCCTTTAAAGATGTGATGATTGAAGTATAAAAGTACCTAATTTGCGTGCCTGATTTGCATATAAAACCCCATCACTTCAAAGGCATGTCTCGTCTATTTAATAACCACTGGTAGAATGAACAGCTGCATGTCTGCTTTGAAGAGAAGGGACCTAAAAAATGAAAATGATTTAAATACCTAATAAAGTACCTGAAAAGTGTTTATAGTACAGTACATGAGTAAAAGTACAAATTTCCCATGTCTGCTGGTGAGGTTGTTAACAGCTTGTTAACAGCTTAGTTCAACTACAGGCTACAGGCTTGAGGGCTCTGCTGAGATTTAGCAGTGACAAGCTGCACTTGGAGTCTGCTATGATTATTTTTAGCAAGCACTGCCATGTGGAAAAGGGATGGCTGCAAAAGGATGTTTATCAAAGCAAGATGTGGCACACTTAAGAATGCTTCGAGTCTGAGAGATTGGATATTGCACAAACACACACACAGACGATCCAGACATCCTTTTCCCTCCTCCCCTTGTTGGTCACGGCAGTGCGACACCAAAGCAAACTGGATTTGTAGACCACTGAGCACATGGTTGCTTTCACACAGTGCCAAGTACCCCACCTGAAATCCCACCTAAGTCAAGAGATTTCCTGCCCTAAGTCACACATATTGCTCGGTTGCTTACCTGGTAAACCCTGCCGATATTAGCTCTTTATTACAGGGACCTCTTTCCCCTCCCGTTTTATGAGGGTCTTGAAAATCACCATCAGTCTCTCCCTCCCCTTGTCTCGTCTCCCCGTCTCTCCCTCCATCACTGTCAACTGCTTCTTTTTTCTGCCGTCTTCGTGCCCTTTTTCGTCTTTCTCCTCACACACGGTGATTGAATACAGAATTATATTACTAGCAATTCATCGAGTCTGTCCCGTGTCTGGCACTGTCGTCGTGTCTTTGTACCAATGACAAATTCCCGCACATTTATTGTGCAAGCTGCATTAAACAAGCTACTTTTTTGTGTTCTATTCCCCCCGTTTCCTCCAGGTTCCAGCCATCTCATTGGCTTACGAGACAGCTGAGAGCGACATCATGAAACGCCAGCCTAGGAACCCCAAAACGGACAAGCTGGTCAATGAACGTCTCATCAGCATGGCCTACGGACAGATAGGTTTGTCCTCTCGTGGCTCGTAACCCCTGTGTACCTCAGCTCTTAAACGTGAATCACAGTGACAGGCCAGCTGCAGTAAACTTATGGTGATAATAAACATTGCAGGCATAAAAAACAGTAAATATGGACATTTATCATAAATTCTGGCATTTCATAGTCTGAGCTGTACCTTTGTAAATGTTTAGGTAGGTGAAGTTCAGAGAATATTAACCAGATGTGCGCAGACAGTCAAAAGTCTCACAGTTTTCCTCTAATTGTCGTGACATTTACTGTAAATAGAGAGTTGAGGGAGCAGCTATTTCTACATAATCACGGTCATGTGTCACTGGCTGGATTCTCCCTCAGATACATGCTTTTTCATCTGTGCTTTTATATGGTTTTGAAAATACTCAAAAATCAAAAGATGGCCCAATTTTATAGGCTGTTAAATAGGTCAAACTATGACGGAGCTGCACTGGATGGTGTACAATTTAAAGCCAAACATGCTCAAAACAGCCGGCCATTTGAACCGACTCCCGTCATTTTTCCAAGAAGAACACCGTTGGGGCACAACTTTTGCAGGTCACATCACGCTGACAAACCGGCTTCTGACATCGCAGCACTAAGCATCAGCATTGAGCTTTTGAATAGTCTGATTCAGAGTGACACTTTGCAAACATAACAGAAGGATGAAAAATAATAGCTCAGGAACATTTCAGGCACCAGTCAGCGAGGAGGAGTAAACACAACAGTGCACACAAAACAGATGGAGCCAGTATTCCCATCACTAAAGACAGTAATGATAACGTCCAACAGCATAAACACTGACCTGTGGGGGATTTCAATTTAACAACGTAATAAATGAGACTATTAAGAGCTGCCTCAGCCCAGTTTGATCAGTGCTAAGGCAGGCTTGGTATATGTGAAGACTTTAAGCTCTGAAATGAGATGTCCATCATGTTGAAAATGTTACGCCCACTCTGACAAAACGAATTTGCCAACATGAAATTAAAACTCACTAGCGGCTATTATTGCAGTCCTCAGCTGTCTGGAGCCATCGACTTAAAGAATACCAACACTTGAGAGGGCAGAGAGAGGAATGTGTCATCACCTGGGTTGTTTTGGATTTTACTATTCGGTGACAAACAGCGGGTACACTAGTGTGACTGTCCAAAGCTAGAACAGATGAAAAGTATTCACTGACTAATGTAGGTTCTGGAAGAAGATTATATTTTCTACTGTTAAAGGAGCTCCATGGGGTATTTCTAATGGAAAATATTAGCCCTTAAAGTAAACTGTTTTGGTGGGTTTTTTTATCAGTTAAAATTTTTTTTTTGTATTCCCCAAGTGATTTATCAGTATTTATTATAACATGACCCTTTGCATTATGCATTTTTTAGTGAAAATCAGGTTTTTTCTCATATTTAATTAATGTTGATGCTCATTAAAGCTCAGAGTAAATTCAAAGTTTATTATATCAAAAAGGGAAAAGTGAAGAGAACAAAAAAAAAAAGAGTTTTTCAACAAAATATGTCATTAACTGAACATAAAAACAAGCGTCTCCATCCACTGTCATTGATCCAACTCCAGAGGTTTCACTGGTGAATCAATGTTGTAGAAGATGACGGTGTTTCCGCGTTCAGCCTCTGGACGTTCAACGCAGCGTTTCTTCTCCACTGTTTGATGATGATGGATATGAAGGCATAAATTCACTATGTTATGTTCGAGTGTTTGTTGCTGTTTGTTGATCCATGGTTCAAGCTGAACGTTGAGAGTTCTGACCATCTGATCAGTTCAAAATGAGTCCTCAGAGTAACTATTGACAACAATCCTTACTGAAATTATTGATGATTTATAGGGTAACTATGTTTGTTTTCCATCTAAAAACAGGGCTGAACTAACAGAACTACCCCAGTGTCATGTAGAACTCTGACAGAATCTTAATTAACTACAATACAGATGTGTGTAGAGAATGAGCTTCTCCTATTATTCAGTGAGTGGTGTATTCTGTGTGGACGTAGCATGAATCCATTGGTGGTTTTGGTAGCTTAAGCGTGTTCTGGGTCATGGCTTCCCCTGCTGTTGAGTGGAAATGTTGAGAGGACTACATAGAACCCCTTTAACAGCAGACAGATGTTTCTTTTGGCTCTTAAAAATGTATTATATTGCCAATGGAGAGGGGAATTGATTATATTGATACTAATGTTTCCAACTGATACCTATTCATTCTTCTCACTGTCCTGATTGTTATACTAATTGTACATTATGTATTTTTTTTCCTCAGGCTTTAGTTCAGCTGGACTTGTGTAAATGTGTGTTTCATTCAGCAGATCCACTAAGGATAAGCAAAGTCTGTGTTGTACTTGAATTCACTGACATTATCTCCCAGAAATGATGCCGAAAGTTCCCACGTAATAACTGTTAAACCTGTTGAAAGGCTGGAAAATATTCTTTATGGCATGCTGCCATGCATGTCATTCATCTAGTCATCTCTCAAGACTTCACTCTGGCTTTGAGTTTGCTACTTCTGTAAATGGGTCTCCATGCTGTGTAGCGACATGAGCCTCCTGAATTTGCATCCAAAGTGCTGTCATTTATAATTGCTAGCACAGCCTCCGTAATTCTTGATTGGGAAAAGCAGAATAAAGAAGCAAAGAACACAAAGTATTGCAAATCACCCCGAATCCAAAGATGTTGATTCACTCTAGCTAATATCATTAGGTGACCTCTATGTTTGTTGAAAATGGAGGGCATTTGCGGTGGAATTTTTACCTCAGAAATTATGGACATGGTGGATTTGCAAAGGATTAAAGCCCTGTTTGTACAGGACGAATATTACCTGGGGACCTTGGTGATTGAGGAAGTAATGTCTGTGTTTTGTGCAGCACATTAGCTCAGGATAAGAATTTAAAGGCATTATTGGCCAGATATGTTGTCAAGTCTCAAGGCTAGAACTAAACAACCACTTGCACATTGCTGTTGAGTGTTAATGGGGCATAAGATCACAGATGACTGCTGCAGTTATTACAAATGATCACACTTCTCCAGGTATGTAGAACTAGGCCCATGGTACATCTGATTTCCACTGTGGACTTTATACTATACTAGCTTGATGTAGGTGGTTGTTATGCATAATAACTAATTGGCTGTTTAAAAAGGATGGGTTTACTTATTTAATACTACTACTACTACTACTACTAATAATAATAATAATAATAATTAATTAGATTTCTCTAGTGCTTTTCAAGGTACCCAAAGTGCTTTACATGATTGATCCATTATTCATTCATTCTCACATTCTCACTCTGGTGGTGGTAAACTCCACCTGTAGCCCACAGCGGCCCTGGGGCAGGGCCCAGAAGTGTGGCAGCCAGTTTGTGCCAAACAGCCCCTCGGACCACCACCGAACATTCATACACCAGTGTGAGTGATACTGGAGGCGAGGTGGGGGAAGTGTCTTGCCCAAGGACACAACGGAACATAACTAGGACACCTCCTGGCTCTACCCCCGAGCCATGAGTGCCCACTGTCATTTAGTCAATGACAGTGATAGAGCTCATCCTCTCCGGTCAGTAGTCTGTGGTGTCCTCATCACCTTTTGGTACCACCCCAGCTCACATGGAACCTCAATGGGTATGACACAAAAAAGAGCATCAGGTACCATATAGACCTCTTACTCAATGGAGAAACTAAACAGGCAGGTAGAGTCAAGTTGAGCTGCTACCATATGGTGGGAAAGCGGCATTACCCTCAGTACCTGACATGCAGCTCAGCTGGGAAGCAGCAGCACTCGTGCGTAGAGCGTCAAACACATGACATTCCTGGAAGAGAAACCTGTGTTGCATAGAAACAGCATATTGCTGGTGTTTCCACCCTTAAAAATTATCATTTTACACACATTATAACTAGTGCTGCTGTCATCTCTCCTCAAATGAAGCCAAGCTTTGGAGGTTTCTTCCTTTCTGCCCCAACTACTTCTTGGTGAAAGTTTCCAACAGTGGAGGCATGAATTACGTCACTTGCGTGGTGGGCGGTGGTATGGATAGCATGGCCTTAAAATTTTAGTTTTTGATTGTTATACAAATAATTTTGAATAACAATTTGTCATTTTCTGTTCATTTTAGTTCTCTGTTAAAACCGAAGGCTGAGAATAATTTAATAATACACATTCACCATATGACAAAGAAGAGACATTTATGGCTCCATCAACAGTTTGATGGCCATTAAAATGCATTCATTGTACTAATTTTAACACATTAATCAAGGCCTACATATCCCCTGATTGCATATATTGAGTTTCAAATTGCTCACAGATGGTTTATTGTACCATGCCTGTATACTTACGGTTCACAAATAGTATACAGACATGGTACAATGTCTGAATATTTATGCTTTAGTCCTTTTCCAAATGAGCTGTTTCAGTGTCTGTCAACTGCTGCCTCCCATAGCCTTTTTCTGCTGGTGCCATGTCGACACCTGGCTAAGGTGTCAGGATAGTTTTGGTGACTTGTGACAGTTTTGGTGTGTGAAATATATAGTTATCCAAACAGCTTGTTTAAAGCTCAGTTGTCTGAATAGGTTTTTTATATTTGAAAAAGGCAGGAAAATCTTATTTCTCACAAATGATGTGGAAATAGTGAAGAAGTATGCCATTTTTTTACACAGCCAAACGCGAACAGTGATCGTAATTATACAAAATAATTGGGATTTTCTGCTATAATTGCTATAAAAAGATGATTTAATGGTTGTTTCAGACCTAGGCAGCAGTCAGAAAAATATGCTGGTATTGATTAAAGGAAATGATAAACTTGGAGGCCTACATTTCTGACAGATTGTAGGCTGGAAAGGGTTTTCAATTTTCATCCCTTTTAACTGACATAATCACTATTTGACTTGAGGTAGTGTGGCAATTAACAGGAAGTGATTGAGCGTATTGAAAAACATAAAAATAAACTGAATTATGTTAGATAACAGCTCTTGCCTCAAAGAAAAATGCATGTCGTTCCATTAATCCCTTGTTAACATGTTTATATAATTTCCTACACCAGGTATGATCCAGGCTCTGGCAGGTTTTTTCACCTACTTTGTGATTTTGGCTGAGAACGGTTTCCTGCCAGGAACTTTGGTGGGCATCCGCATCCTCTGGGACGACCGTGAGGTTAATGACCTGGAAGATAGCTATGGGCAGCAGTGGGTAAGAAGCAAGGCCAGACTCAACACCTCCACACAGGTTCTCTACTCTCATATAAATAACAACTATGTGTGTGTGGACCCGGCAGACCTACGAGCAGAGGAAGATCATTGAATTCACCTGCCACACCGCCTTCTTTACCAGCATTGTGGTTGTTCAGTGGGCTGATCTTATTATCTGCAAGACCAGGAGGAACTCCCTCTTCCAGCAGGGCATGAAGTAAGTGAGGGAACGGGTAAGGTTGAATAGAAAAGCTACAATTACTGCCTCATGAGTTATGTGTCCACCAAGCAGTCAGTTTACATCCATGTCTGTCCAGGCTCATGTATTAGATGTAGTGTCTTTAAATGGATTTAATTAAATGTCTACTGTAGTATATATATTTTTGCAAAGCTGAAACTTATAAACAACTATATAATGATTGTTAACGGCATAACTGGACACCTCCTTTATATGATTACGATACCAGTGAATTATGTCCAGTGAGAAACATCCTGTTCTCACTTAAACACACATTTTAAAGAGGAGATTGGTGCTAAGTAATGGTGTAAGGTGCATGAATATATCAGGGAAACTGCCAGACTTGGTGCCACTTTCTCCCATCGGTTACTCATTCTATTGTAATGAAAATAATCTCCTGGAGCCCAAAAAAAGCATTTCCACATAGATCACAATGAGACAAGTGATGTCTGTAAAGTTGTTGCAAAAGAGTCCAGATAACAGTGTGTTTGTCGTCTGTTCTTTGAGCAGCTGAATGTTCTTAACATACAGAAGCAGAGGAAACACTAGTGCTCATGTACTGTCAGCTTTAAAATGCCAAAGGAAAGCTGAAAGCCAGAAAACTTTTTGGACAGTAGACTAGGGTTGGGAATCTTAGTTGTAAGGCTGATAAAGATGTGCATCTCAATACAGCATCTCCGATATATTAAAAATACATGTGTGCCATCTCATGATACAATGTGATTCACACTCAAATCATGATACAGAGCAATTAATCCTATTCTGATTCAACACATTCATTCTGGTAAGAGAATATACAGTGCAATTCAATGAGCTTGATTATTTATTTATTAAATAAAACCATGATTTTCACAAACTGGCTTTTGTGCAGTTTCAGAACACATGCCTCACATACAGTCACATGAAAAAGTTAGGACACCCCCTTTAAATCTCTGTTTCCAAGGTCGTTTCTCTGCATGTTTCTCATGCTCAACTTCTTGCTCCCTCCCTGTGTCAGTATATTATTTATCCTCGTCGCCCATGCGCAGCTCATACTGTAGTGTCCAGTGTACATGTCCAAGAATCCACTGTGCACATTAACGAGAACAAAAACTCAAATAATCAACACAAATAATTAATAACACTTTCAAATGCAAGTGAAAATATATTCTATTGAATGGATCAAATTTTATGGATACCAACATTCAACACCTGATGCATCTCAATATCATTCCAAAATGTTCATTCACTCATGTGTGTCAGTGTATCAGATGATCTTCCCATCCCTACAGTGGATACATTTTGGTACAAAGCCCTAAAATCAGAAATTTGTGAAGTTTTGTCATAATTATCGTGTGAATTCTTGTATTACCAATAAAAACCTTGACCTTTGAATGCTAGATTCTAGTCTTTTCAGCCTGGATTCCATGTGAACGTTTGTGCTGGATTGGAAGGCATTTCTGAGATATCACATTAATGGAACAACTGGAAGAAATAATGCTTCTAGACATGGTTGTTACTGGTATTGAGGCAAAAAGAGCCAGTTCAGGAGACAAAGAAGCTTCCACCGAAGGACATTAAATGGATAATTAAAATATGGTAGTAAAGCAGGAAAGGCTGATTTCCCTTAAAGGTCCAGTGAGTAAGATTAAAGGGGATTTAGGAAGATCTAATCACAGAAATGGAATGCAGTATTTATAATGTTTTCATTAGTGATTCATATGGAAATGAGGTTGTGTTTTTGTTAATTTAGAATGAGCTGTTCATATACAAAGAAGGACATACGCAGTGGAAGGGCTTCCTCATCCTCT
>JAPTYQ010000010.1:25976669-26005517 GCA_029814465.1 Ostorhinchus cyanosoma
CCCCATCCCTTCTGCTGCTCCATCCCTTCCTCTATCCCCGCCCAAAGCGCCGCCCGTCCCGCAGGCATCGCTCCAGCCGCGGCGCGCTCTCAATGAGGGTTCACAGATGGACCGAAGGCTTACCTCTGCGCAGCTATTTTAAGAAATGTGAGGGAGAAAGAAAGAGAGAGAGAGAGAGAGAGAGAGAGAGAGAGAGAGAGAGAGAGAAGGCGTGTGTGTGTACGTGAAAAAGCTCCACACACACAAACAGAGACATCAGGGACTAAATGTGTCCAACATGTCCCCAAAGCGCACAGAGTGTTCTCAGTAGGAGACAGGTGCACCTCCCGTTTAGATTTGGACTTTTTTGTTTTAATTCTTCTATCTTTTCACTGGAAAAATGTGCCTTTGTGTTCTGTCTAATTAGTTGGAGTTGGGTTATTCTGTCCAAAAGACTCGTTTTCCTCCGCTTCACACGCGCACCGCCTGTTAAAGTGCATGAATAAATCCACAGTAATATCACCCCCTCCTCATCTTCTGTTCTTCCCCCATTACCACCTATATACCATCTTCTTCTTCTTCTTCCTTGCCCGCCCCCTCCGTCCCCCCCTCCCCTCAATCGCCTCACAGCACTGTATGACACAAGCAGATCGATGAATACCCATAGAGCAACGCGTGAGTAACGGGTGGGCCAAGCGTTTATTCAGCAACAGCCAACCAGTGGCAGGGGATGCAATTAGTGGCGGCCGTCCTGCCCTGCCTGTTTTCTTTATCTCTCCACTGCTCTCCCTGCAGGTGACACTCCAGAGCTCCTCTGCCCTCCTGAGAATTCAGCGAGACAGACGGATCTGTGCGCCCGACCATGGCCTTCCCATCAGCCCCCTCCACATTATGGATTGTCAGCTTATTGACAGTACTATTTGCCGCTGCTGTTCAAAGCAACATGGTCTACGGCGGTGAGCACCCCTTATTTCTCCCTTTATCTATTTGCTGTCCAATCTGTGCATCTCTATCGGTCTCTCCCTGGGCCCCTGACCCCGGTGACCCCTCTCTTTCTGTCTCCGGTGGTGCCCCTTATCTGTTGACTTGAGGGGTTTGCGTTGTTTCCTGTTTTATGACAAGGGAATCACAGAGCCGTGAATAAATACATGGGACAATCCCACCTTCCTGGACCCCAGAGGAATTTGTGCCGTTGTTTTTGAGGAATGTGTGTGACTTGCACGTGGGCCTGGGCTTCACATACACACATTCGTCAGACTTGACTTAACCAGTGGCCGACTCTTGGTTTTACTTTTTACCACATGTAATCCTCCAGTCACTTATGCTAAAATGCTTATGTACTGGCGTTCTCCCCGATCCATATTTTGTCTTCCTCACATGTAGTCTGTATTCGGTTTCGGATACTTGAAGGTAAGCAAGTAATTATCTTGTACTTTCTCAGGTAGCTACATAGTGTGCCCACTTAAAACACTGACACATGACACGAGCTTGTCATAGTTGAAGGTCGACGGGCGATGAGCTCAGTGAAGACCGCAGGCACTCGGTAAAAGAGGATTTGATGAGAGAAGCACTTTGTTAAGATATCCCTGCTGTGAGCACTGAGCAAACAAAAATACACCATCTGACCACTGTGCTTTACCAATTGCGTAACATTTAAATGACTGACAGCTGTTAATGACAACCTTTAGAGGGCAAACGGTGCCAACGGCAAAATGGCACATCATGATTGGGCCCCAGTCCAGATTAAATTGATCAACACAGGTAGATTCCTGTTGGCATTTTCTCATTACTTCCGGGATTTAATTGCACAAAGTGTATGCCAAAGCTTCGTAAGCTGATATAGCAGGTAAGACAGGACGGCTTCTCAGAGACATTTCTTCATTTGCATTTGCAATATACATTTTATTCTCAGAGGCCCTACGCTTTCAAATCTGCACACCCACTCAATTTTACAAATCTGAATATATACATGAGTGTGTTCTGCATGCATATGCATGCACATATGAACAGTGGGGATACATAGTACATGCAGGCGCACATGTCCAGCGCATCCCCTTCATGAATCCATTTGACTCCATCAGCTGTTTGGACTTCAGTTTTAATTATTCAGACTTGTGTTTCTGTTCCTTTGTGTATGAATTGTGGGAAAGTGAGGAAGTGTTAGTGTGAGCTCATTGTGGTCAGTACCAGTGAAAAGTTAGAACCAGTCCATCTGTGCTGAGAATCCAGGGATGAGGTCACTGCTAAACGATTCAAAAGACAGCCTTTCAAACCCCCTAGGCTGTACCCAGGAGGAAAACTGCACAAACCATCACCAGATTGAGGCGCTGATGATGAAACATCAATCTCTCGTCAAAGCGCCGACCCTGGCTGTGTAGCTCGTCATTGAAACCCAGCATTTCGTTATTTGGATCTGAAAATGATTTTGGCTTGCATTCAGAGGCACGTCACTTTTGATTAAGGTGTTCCTGGCGGGACTTCTGACCATGCATGACCAATTCTTGCTTTGGTTTCACCTAAGCGCTGCTTTACATTATCATGTCAGTCAAGTAGAGTAATTAAGCCTTGGATGTCTGACAGTGTTTAGGAGATGAGAAAACACGTCAAAGAGTGCAATTAAGAGCAGAAGGCGAGCAGGTTCAGAATGCTGACTTAACAAGGTTTTAGTGTGCATATTGCATTGAGATCATTTAGAGTCACTTCAATCAAGAAAGTTTGGCACCATAACTCAGCCTCTTTGTGGAACAGAGAGCAATAGTTCATCAATTAAAGTAATATGTATAAAATAAATCCATGTAAGTGTATCAATTTATGAATGACCTGCAAAGTATATTGTTTCAGCTCTGACATGGCATTGTGAACATGAGCAATTGTTCCATCTCAGTGAAATGCAATGTCAAGTAAGTGTAATTTACCTAACCTAACATTGCTTTTCACTCAATTGCAGTCTGAAAATGAATGAAGAACGAGATGAAAATACTTCATGACAATCAATCCACGTTTTAAACTGTGGAATTTCCCTCAACAGCATATTCACAGCTTTCACCTGCTTTTTTACTGCAAACAAAGCATTGAAGTGAAAGATGAGAGGAAAAAGGAAAGAAGTCATATACATAGCCATATATAGTCAGCATCAGCTTTATCTTTCACTGGTATAACAAAAACAAAGTCTGTACATGAAGCAACTTTTACTGACAAACACTTTTTTTTTTTTTGGGACCGAATGTTTTCCAATTGCATAACACTCAAGGAACAGAGCCAGAAATGATGTATTCAGTTGAAACTCCAATTATGCATATCTCCACCAATGCCCCACAGCCCTATAATTCAATCAAAAACTTTAGGAAAAAAAACCCATCTGCCTTTTTTCTGGATCTGCTGCCAAATTTAATAGGTTTGTCCTTGGCCCATGCCCCACCCTGCCACCAAAAACTGATGCAGTCGTATTTGTGTAATTCTGCTGACAAATCAACGAGTAGATATGGATTAGAATGTCATCGTCTCATTATAAAAAACTGTCTATATGTACTCTCTGCTGACCTTTGAGCTGCATGCGGAACAGTAGTTACAATAGCATCTTCAGAGGGGAATGTTGTTATTGTGAGCTGCTGATCCATCACTCCCATCGGCTGTGGTCTGTCTGATCGCTGTTGTTGTGACACAGCAGCAACAGCAGAGCCGTTAAGTTGAAGATGGAGCAGGGCGGGGCTGGGAGTCAGATAATACCGTCATAATGGAGAGATCTCCATGGTAAGAGGGCCCTGGAACAGAAGGGTCTACTTAGCATAAATAATTCAATGTTATGTATCAGAGAGGGGAAAAAAACGATTAGCTCAGCAAATCAATGTGAGAGCAGATGAGCCATCAGAGAGCAGGGCTGCCCATCCGGCCTATACCCAGAGTCCGCTATGGATTAAAAACCTGCAGACTGTTTGTCTCTTTTCACCGTTCAAAGAAGGAAAGAAGGAGGAAAAAAACCATTCCCTTATGAATTGTGGGGTTCATTATCATAGGGTAACCAACAGGCTACGTGCTACAACTCTTCTCATTGCTGACCACCCCGGACTCCGTCTTTTCCCTTCTGCCAGTGTCTCATCCCTGTTTGATGTATGCCAGAGTCAGGGAGAGAAGAGCTTTGACTGTTTTTTCTCTGGATTTATCAGAGGCCAGGCTTCCTTAGAGCAAGTGAACGAATTGGGGAGACACTAATTGCGTACCATTTGACATATCCATTTCCACAGCTGGATGTGCAGCCATGCACAGCGGATGGAAAGCGCCTCTCAGGGCACACAGATTAGGCATGCAATTGGCCGGCTGTGCCCTGGTTCTGTACTGCTGACCCAGTTACCTTGGGGCTGCTGTGAGAGTCCTCCTGAGCGCTCTGCAAGAGAGTGTGCAGGAGCAGAGCACCATGGCTTCCCATCAACCACCTGGCCCTGAGCTCAGTAGCAGCCTGATCCCCAAACCCTCAGGGGGATGTTTGCATTTGTGACAGGAAACATGCCTAATAGTTTATTTACCTCGATGAGTTCTGCTGGTTTGGACAAGTGAATGAATCGGATGCTTCCAACTGAGGCCAATAATGAAAAAGGATTAAAGGACGGGAGCAATGTGGACCAGTTGTTAGTGTGGTAAGATTTACAGACGGGAGGGCTCTGCATGTGTGTGCTTCTGCCAGCGGTTCACTTTATCCTGCCACAAAATGGGCTCCTTCCCCCTCTGGACCAGCCCTTTCTCACTGGCTCGATGCCCACTTCCTGTGTGTGCCGCTGTTGTTTACTGTTGACTTCCTGTGTGCCAAGATGGGGGAACATTTGGCTAATACACAGTACGGCTAGCGCACAATAGCAGTAGGCGGTTTGGATGGGAGGCCTCTGCCTGTTAACAAGGCTGACTGATAAGCAGTGACTCATTAACAAGCCGAGGTACACAGAGCCTGGGGGAATTACCGCCTAGCCACTGTGACATTAATAAGAGGCCTAAGCTATTTTTCCATTTGGCTCTGTCGGCGTAGGGCTAAACCAGTGCTTTCCAATCTCGACCCTGGCTATTTACTGGCTCCAGTGCTTTTCCATTTGTTTCAGCCACCAGTTACCTGGTGTGTGATTGGATGGGGCCAGATCAGTATTTTCAGTGTAGGCTACAGATAATGACTTCTGCTCCATCAATGGGAAACCAGTAAAAGCTCATTAGTTTTCTGCACATTCATTCAGAAACATCTGGGGAGGAGCCAATTAATTTTTCTCATGCTGATCATGCCAATTAATTAGCAATATGGTTGCATTTAAAAGACAAAAGACAACAGTACATGCCAAGGTGTGTCCTAGATTTCAATCTGTGAGAACGATGATGATCCTAAAACTGTACAGACGTAATCAGGCGTCTAAAATTCATCATTACAACATATGGACAACCTCATATCCCAATTTTAAATCCAAAGCCATATCACTCCTTTTGTATCATGTATTTATTCTCCTCTGATCCTTTAAGTGTTTGTCATCCAGATCAGTTTTGTGATTATAAATTGAATCCTGATTGGCTGGCATTAGTTTGCAACAGATTCACATCTGGCAGAAAACCAATTATTTCTCCTGTTCATCATGCCGATTAATTAAGGCACAGTGGCTGATTGATTAAACTCCCAACAAAGCTCTAACCATGAGCACTACAGCCCTGGGGATGATTTGCATCACACATTATGCACATTGCTGTGTCTTCACGTTATCTCTATATATCTAGGCAGACGTGCTGAAAGATTACACAGGCATAAGTGAGAGGAAAGAACAACTCGCAGCTCGACAAGGCACAAGTGTTGATAAGTAATTTGGGGCTAAATCAAGCAGATTTAAAATGCAGCGACGAGTAAGTATCACTAGATTTTAAAGGTATCAAGAGTACACCAACAAAGCTCTCCTAGACCTCATCAATCTGCCACCGATCTCATCCACCCTTGCCCACTCAAGCAATGTGAGATTACATCAGAGGAGATCATTCTTGCCTGCGAGCATCATAATAACAGCAAATGCCATTTAGAGATGGAAGGATAGAAGGGCTCTTGAGATTTTGCAAAGCAGTAACACACTCAGCTTCCTCTCAGGTGCTCTTAAAAGACACATCACTCTGCTGTGACTCAGGGTCGAGAAAATTAGGGGTCCCGTGGTTGCGGAGCTGTCAGCTTTAAACCATCACTTCAGAAAGGCACCGCCGATTAAACAAACCTAACAACAACAACGACTGCCTCAGAATAAATTAATTCACCTCATTTTCGACAACAAGAGCCCTTATTATTGCGCTCCGCACTCAGCTGGCTTTCCTTTGATCAGGTCCCCTACTCTCGCCACCCCCAGCCTTACCCCCCTCTGATTCTCATCCCGTTATCTGCAGGAATTCTCCAGCAGGTGTTTTAATTGATTGCTAAGGGAGTGGAAATTGCCCATCCTGTCATTGACGCATGGCTGGTCAGACCAAGGGCTTTCCAGAAAGGTGTCTCTTTGTTGACTCCAGTCATGATGGGCTGCCGGAAGCAGTGAGTGCGTGGCTGTAAAGCACAGCATTTGTATTGATTCACTTTGAGAGCTAAGGGTTCCCTCGAAGCACCAGAGCTCCACCAATGAAAGAGCAGGGGTTGCTGTTGTTTATTGCCTCTTTTTGATGATGCCATCACTTCAGCTTGTGGAAGTGAGTGAGTCAGAGGGGGGGGCTCTTATCGCTGATTCCACAACCATAAAGCCACTTTAATTCACCTGTGTGCTGCCTTGGGGATTCTCCCTGGTCTGGTTTCTGCTGAAGATATCATTGTCCATTTGTGCGATTGTGAGTTTCATCACAATTTTATTCATCCTCCCATAGACGCTAATAATGGGAATAATAGCCCAATCAGAGTAAATGCCTCACACAACCACCTCTATCAGAGGAGACTGGCCTGATCTGAAGGAATATTAAATTGAGTTGATCCATTCAGAAGAAAAATAACCAAGTATTCCAATTATTGCATTGCTCCGACTGGAATAAATATATCCTTTTTGTGCATTTGAACAAAGTTGTAGTTCTATCAGATCCCTTTATTAAGCGTCCATGTAAACAGTTACGATGGAGTCTCTAATCAGAATGAAATATTTTCCACATATCAATAGCTCTTTCATGCTGAAATTCTTTCACCAACAACCAACACTGAAGGGGTATCAGAGCGGATTCACGACTCCCTTATTTTCCTCTCGAAGTTCTGACGTTTCAGTTTTAGAGGAAATACATTAGCAGGTATGAAAGCTTCACCAGGTGTCAACTGAACAGTCAGCCTCTGGTCCAGACTGAACTGAAACATGGATTGGTTCAATTACACTTAGACTTTTTTGTATTTTCTGACCAATTACAGTCAGTTCTATCATCCCCAGTAAATAAAGGGGAAAAAATGGAAGATTGAATAGTTATAAATGAAATGAATTTAAAAACATATTGACGTCAGACTCGCAGCCATTTATAAACCAATCAATGTCAATTATAGAGAGATGATGCACATGTTTAGTCCACAAACAGAACTGCAGTATGAAAGCAAAACTAATCAGAGGGAACATACACAATGCTTTGACTTTAGGTCTGACTGTGCTTTAAGTGAAGTCAAGCAAATACATGTATCTTTGTAACAAAACAAGTGATTATTTTACTTTCTTTTAAAGGCTAATGCTGTAAAATTGGTGCTTTCATCCAGATGTGGAAAACCTCTTCTCCATCTGACACATTTCAGAGTGAATCAGCAGTCTGACTGAGGCCTCTAGTCCATTCCTGCCGTGGCTCAAGCTGCATAGCTTTGGATGGTTTTAACATTGAGCAACTGATTGGAATGATCCGAGTGATGTTACTGAGTGAAGAGCGCTGGTTCCAACAATAAAAAAAGGACTCATTTTATTTACTGATGATCTTTATTTTATACAACACTTTGTACTTATGGAAGATAAGGTGCTTTATAATAGGGCATTTGTAGAAGCTTGCACCAGCATGACATTTTGCAATCAACCGTGGCAGATGGTTATGGCCTCCATGACCACTCAGTCTGGGAATAGCCACAAAGCCTATTAAAGGGCTTGCACGTACTCATTGAACTCAAGTTACATCCTATAAGTACTGTTTTACATGGAGGCTCCATATATGAAATCAAGGTAACATTATGTCCCTGAGGTCATTTTTTATTTCTATTTGAATTCACTTCATTATAAGCATAAGTTGCTGAATATATTATACTATTATTAATACATTAAGTGCTGCTCTAGTGAATACATGCTCTTGATGTTTTGCTACCAAACATGGTCATTACTGTTTGGTTAGCCATTTATTTATGTATTTATGTATTTTTATATTTATTTATATATTTATTTAGTTCCTTTATTCATTAGTCTGCCGTAGATGCTCAGTTCAACACTTATCCAGGTTCTATTAAAGCCAGAGTTTACTGACTTCCTAAAGGGTCTACTTTGTTTCCTTACATACACATGTTTGGGTGGGTGCTGTTAGCTGGTTTCCAGTTTTCCCTGAAACTATTCTTGTATATCATTATATTATTTGTCCCACATTAGCCCATAAAGATTTAGTGCTACTTTTGTGGCAGTTCCCCCATGAAGTTTTCTCTATTTCTACCTTTCATAAATGATTTATCACCATTTGTTTTTGCAATATTATCCATTCTATTTTCCTTTTTTTTTTTTGGTGTAGTCATACACTTTCCTATATTTAATTTGCAGATCATGTAGATGTTCATGAAAACCCAGAGTAATTTCAAAGTTAACCCTGTAAAGCCTGAACCGTTAAATAATTGACAGAAAATTCCAGTTCTTTGAAACTGGAGCCTTTACTGGTCCGTCTGAACAACTCCAATTTAAATTTTTTTTTTCAAATATCAATTTCCATGTTTGAGTTTCAAGTTTGTATCATATTTGATCCATCGGGTCTCAATGCTAAAATACTATAATTTTTGAACAAACAAAAACATAATATAAAACAAATTGCTAATTCCTTTTCAAAATTGTCAAAGTTCTTCCTCCTTCCTCATTAATGTCAGTCTTGTAGTGTCTCTAAACTCCTCTGGTGAACAAACCCCTTCCCCTGGTGGATTATCTATGTATTGCATGTATCTAATTATATACATCAGGTACTTCAAGAAAAAAATATCACGTTGATCATGTAGAGGGCTTCAAAAGTCATGTATCAAATATGATACGTTTGGTATTATCGAGTTAATTATATTAAAACAGAAAACCATCCACTGTCATTGATCAAACTTCATGGGTTTTACTGGTGAATCAATGTTGTAGAAGATGATGGTGTTTCCATGGTAACTACGGAGCCTCTGAACATCCAAATGGGTCATATCTGATGACTATGAAAAGATGACACTTTATTTTACACCAATTATGTACATGGGTTGATAGGATTAATGGATCAACAGGTATTAAACCGTTACTATCTGTAGATGGTTTGTGTCTGTGTGTGACTGTTTGGGTCTTCATGGGTTAAATAATTGCTTTAGTTGTGGTTCAGTTTCGTAGTTTGGATAGTGTGATACATTTTTTGTGCAAGTTCTAGTAATATCATAAATCTTGTGCTCAGTTGAGTTTACTTCTTAATCTCAGTTTACCAAACTGCATGCATGCTTTCTGTATGCGTCCCATATACAACTGCTATAAAAATGAAGTCTTGCCCTTTGCATTAATGTAGTACCTGGCATTTAGTATATGTGTTTTCATCAACATTTATGACTCCTTTGTAATTGGATCAAATATTTAATGCTAAGCCGGGGAGTAGCTAGGGAGGCTGCATTGTCAACAAGAACAAGCACGATGTGTGTAGGATTATGAGACTTGTTACTATAGAGGCTGGATTTACTTTTCAATGAAGTGGAAAAGGTCGTCTTTTATGAGTCTTTCCTCGAAGGCAAGAGAAGTGATGACATGAGGTTTTCTGCTGCTGTTTGCAACTATACTAGCAACGAGGAAAGAAAAGAGGAGTGAGCGCTGCTGTTAAGAGTGGATTGTACTGTGTGTCTTTGGATGAGCTGAGTGGATGGCAAACTTTAGAGTGAATTTAGACTTTTCTGCACTGTCTGCAAGACGGCAATACAATGTGTGGACTGTGTTTCCATCCTGTTGCAGTTTGATCACCTTTTGAGAACAGAAAGTCAAAAGTCGAGGTAGTCCTTTAGTTCTCCTTTTACCAGACATGCTGTATTTTAAACCTTTTCTGGTATTTTTTGTGATGGTTGCTTGTAGTTTTCCCACTGATGCATTAATTTACAGTATTACAAGGCTCTCTTCATCGTTTGAATATTTTCAGTGAACTTAGCGAATGCAGCAGCTGTGACCTACAAGAGGTGTCAGTCTTCTTTCATGTAATCTGTTCGCCTCCTTCTTCTTTTTCTTTTATTAAGCAGAGACATTGAAGTCATCAGTGTTTAAAGATTCCAGAACATTAAAAATAAGCAGCATAAAAATATGTTTCTTTGCCTTATTCTGCCATCCTTTAGAACTACGCCTTAATTTCCCTGGTGACGGTTGGTGCATGAAATAGATTTGCCTACTTTTTAATAGAGGTTGATTGAAAAAGGTTGTACAAAGGCCGATGTAATAAGGATAGTTTGAAGTAGGAAAAAAGCCAACTTCCCCTTCTTGAATAAAATGCATCATATATGGAAGTTAAATGTCTTTGACTTAGTTTGAAAGTGGATGAAACTGTTAAAGTGAACATCATACTTAAAATGGTTAATCAATAAATCGGTGACTGAATATCAAACTAGTTGTTAAAATTTACTGGAACTTTTTGCAACCAATAGAGAGGTGAAGTCCTGCCCCTTCCGGATTACTGTATGGCACTTTATTTCAGAAATTTTTTTTTAAAATTACAGCCATTGGTGAGAGTAGTTGGAATAAAAAGTTTTTTTTTATCCCATTATTTACACATATGATATATGTCATTTAACCCAATAATAATAAGACCCAATAATCAAAGGTAAATGTAGACATGTTTCCCCAGGATGGACCTAATGATGACCCCAGATAAATGCAAAAAGAAAAAATTATACTCTTGCTCTGATCCATCCCATTATTAATGAATTTCTAATCAAATATTGGGTTCAAAAATAGGCCCCAAATATGGACAGTTAAATGTCCCTAGGTGTCAGTGCATTGGATGCTTAAACATGTGTGTAAATGCTCTTCTATAGACTCTAAATACAGACACTGTGTTAAATGTGTGGATCCTAGTGGTTTTTTAATCCACACGAGTTTTTTTTTTTTTAATCAATCTACGTCTCATTCCTTGTTTCGTGTGGAACCCATTGTGTCCACTCACGTTACATACAGAACCTGAACATTTAAACACAAAATGAAAGTGATTTTGCAACAGCAGTCATTTTTTTGAAACACTCTGCTTTGCATAATTAGTTCAATTCCCCAAATGTACCTGTGAGAGAATAAAGAGATATTTAAAAAAACAGTCGCGCGTAATTTTTGTGTCCTTTTTCCATGTTACATGCAGATTTTTGTATAAAAATCATATAAAAATAATATAAAATTGTGTTGCATCTGAAAAATATTTTTCTTTTTTAACTCGTTAAGTATTTATTTTTAAAATAGACCCAAAGTGCTTCCAAACTTGCTTCATCACATTCGTCTACATCTGGTTTGAATTTTTAGCCTCGTGTCCTGTTTTTCGGACCAGTTTCAGAGAAGAACCCAGATATCACTGTTGAAAATCTGTTCAGAGCCACTGACCAGGCTTTCATCTCCTGGCAATTTTTCACTTAACTCTTACAGAATGCAGTGCTGAATGTGGTGTTGTTGACATGTATCACATGTGTGATGACCAATACAGTCAACTGAAGCGTTTCCACACAAAAGCAGAATTTATTTTGTCATCTTTGCCTCAGACTGTGACTGTCTTTAATTATCTCAACATCAGTGGCATAATTCAAAGGGGATCAGAAAATGACTTGTCAATCCCCATTGATTTCCGTTGATTTTTTTTTTTCCAAATTTAAGTCCCATGAGCAAAGCAAAAGGGGCGGGACTTCAGGTTTCTATTGAACAGCTTATCTCTGCTTTTGAACAGGTCAGCTGATTGATAACCAATCTGTCACTGTAATGCAGGTGGAAGCCAGATGCAGCTTTGGATTTAATCATTTCTCACTGAGGTTCGGATGCTAATGTTGAGTCTGTGATGAGTGGTTGGTTTGCTTCAATAGGATATAGCAATTGCGACTTGTACAACACACCATTTCCCATCTGTTTTGCTTCGCTTTATTTAAATGTAGACACTGAAGTTGTCATTTACACCTAGGCCTGGGTGAAAGGGGCCAAAATGTAATGATCAAAATGTTCTTATTAGTATAAACAGCCTCGCTAAAAAGGATTTAACTCAGAGAATAGTTCAGATCCTTCCAATGGATAATTATTAATATTATTATATAATGTTATAAATATTAATAAGGTCCAGCTACAACAAATTCTTTAGCATAAACGGATGACTTGAGTAGCATCTCATTCTCAGGCGATTTTCTGTTTATCTGACTGTTGTTTGTTTCCATCCTGTAAAGCCCTGTGAGATAACCTTGTTGTGTTATAGGGCTCTACAAATAAAACTGAATTGAATTGAATTGAATTCCGTAAACAACCATCAGTTTGATAGAGAGCATAAAGACTGGACAAAACCAGGATTCTTCAGGGTCATCTGGCTTTCCACACATGGATTGGTCACAGACCTGAACCCCACTGAGAATTTTTGGGATGTGATGGAGAATATTTTACACACTGGTTCAAATCCCCAATCAATACAAGACCTTGGCAAGAAACATGGATGTAAAGGCTGATGGTTTGGCCTGAGTAAAAGTTGACTACACACGGAATACACACCGATCCTGCCAACATTTCAGGAATCAAAAGAATTAGAATGAAAAAAATGTTCAGTTGAAGCATCAGAACAACAAGACAAACAAAGAAGACAAAGGGAACACGTGAATTGTGATGATCATTTTATTGCTAAACCCTGGTCCACCTTCACTTTCCTGATCGGTCCGCTGTTGGAGGGCAGGTGGGACTTAGGTGCGGACTTTGCTGTACCTTATCGTTGAGGCCTTGACATGGATCTGGGCACATGATGGGTGTCTGGTTTTTTGACGACGAGGCCATCGCAGCGCGGTGTAACTCAGCAGCTACTGCGTGGGTGAAGACAAAGGCACCAAATAGGCATCTCTAATCTCCCTGCTGAATGAATCTGAAACAAAGAGAGGAGGAACGCAGACATAGAGGCTTGGACACACATAGGATAAGCTGATTACCCAGGAAAAAGGGAGGGAAGGAGGGAGGGCGAGGGAGACAGTGGGAGAAAGACAGAGGCATGCAGGTGAACAAGAGAAATCCATACAGTAAGGGAGCATGAGGGCAGAGAAATGGAGGAGGAGGAGGAGGAGGAGGGCATGAAAAAAGAAAAAAAAGCATAGTGCGCTCTAATGATGGGGTGCACAGAACAGAGAGAAAATGAAAAGGAACAGCTGAGGGAGCGAGGCTGCCAGAAAAAACACCGAGGAGAAAAAAGGTGAACGTTTAAAAGGACGAACCGTAGCATGTTATGTAGAGCATGCAACAGGGAAATGAAGGGATGCATATTCGCCTGTGATATCCTGCTTAGGCACACGACACCATCCAAAACACAACATTATGCAAATACGAGGCAGCTACGGCAATACAATCACTACCTGAGTCATTTCACCTGCTCTGCTCACTAGTCACTATATATACAAATGGAATTACAGCCAATCCAGGTGTACGGGCTAAATATACAGCTAATTAAAATTAATGAGATTTACTTAGAAAAGAATATGCTCCTTCCCTAAGCTGCTTATCCTCACATGAGAATCTGCAACAGACACTGTCACGCACACATTCTTATACCCGAGTACACACACGCACACGCATGCTCATCGTTCTGATTCACTCTGTTCGCTCTCTCACACCCTGCTAGGCAGACTATTAGGAATCCTTGGTGTACTTCTGTACACACACACCACTACACACTCTGTCTGTCTGTCTTTGAGGTTGCTTACCTCGCACAGACTCAAACATACTCCTTGTTCAATGAACACGCAAGTTCTCAGCTGTATGTTCTCACACAAACACATTCAGATGTCTATATGCACACGCATGCTATTATATCTATGCTGTTATCGCATCCACACACAAAAGGGAAAAAGGGGTGAACGCGCTCTGATGTCCAGACAGTTTCAGACCAGAAGACACAGATACTGGATGTGTGTTTGTCTGATACTGCGTTCCTTAACCCACGGATCTGCAGCGTGTACCAACGAAAGAGCCATTTGGACCAAGAAGGAAAAAAGGATATAACAGGGATGTGGACATACAATCCAGACCATTAGCATAGTCGACTTACTTGTCATGGAAGTTGAGGTTGAACGAGATTCATGCTATACTTCACAGAGCTGTGGAACTAATATTTATTCAATTATACTGTTGTCTACTATAGTACTACCACAGGGTTTGCCTGAGTTCATATGTTAAGTCTGAAAAAGTGTTTTAAGTGTGTGCTTGTGGTTCATCCTTTGGTTGGCTTTGTTATTACTGTTAATGGTTTGGGGTGAGGGTACTATAATAACTATAGTGGCTTTTCCATTGACCCTCAAATTGCACAAATAAAACGTGCGCATAAAAATTGACCTAAAGGGAAAACAATAATTTTGTCCAAACTCCTGTTTTTCGATTAAATGTTTTTTTTTTTTCCGATTCGAGGTGTTTTTCCAGACGCAGCTTAATGGTTTGGTAGATCACACAAAACTGCAATAGAAAGACCTTTTTCAACTATTAGGCTCACGTGAATTAAAAAAAAGGATGTTGACTGACATTACAACAAGTGAAGAAGAAGAGTTTTAAAAGAAATATGGTACAGTATGTGTGGACACAGCAGGAAACCACAGCATTTTTGAATTTAGTACAGGATAGAGGGGAAATATCTACTAATAATAATGAATATGTCTGTAAATCAACACGATATTTATATTTGTCACCGTGTTTATGGAATGACTTCTCGTGTCATCTCACGATAATAAATAAACAAATCATCGCATTTGTGATTCAATGGAAAAAACGACATGACGCACTTGTTTTTTTTCGACATTTAGTAAATATTGGTAAATTTTTGCGCAGATGTCCAATGGAAAAGCCACTTATGACATCATAACTAATCAACTGATCAACTTGAATTAATGGACTAAAAAATGATATTAAAATTTGAGCCTGACCAATTAACTGACCGACCGATTAATCAGGTTGATTATAGCGTATCACTGATTAATCAACATCAGCCAATATGTAGCCGATGTATTCACTTTTTTGCTGCAGAGATTTTGTCATTCACTGCACCTGTGTGTGTGTGTGTGTCTGTGTGTGTGTGTGTCTGTGTGTGTGTGTGTGTGTGTGTGTGTGTGCGCTGCCCCGAGAGTTAGAGGAATATTATAGCGCGTCAATTTCACTTTCACTTCCGCTCCGACAATCTCACCCCTGCACACCCACACACAATCACAGAATCACAGACCACTATCTCATATAAGATTATTATATCCTGTGTAGATCAATGTTCTTATTTCATATATCGGCCAAAATATCGGTTATCGGCTGATATTGGATATCGACTTTTTTTAGCCCCCAATATTGGCATCGGCCCTAAAAATCCCATATCTGTTGGGCTCTAATTAAAATGCCCATTCATAGACCAAAAAAAGTGTATCCATCGCAGCCCTTTAAATGCAGCTCCTGTGTGACGTACGCTACAGAGAGTTTAAAACTGTAAATAGTTTCAAACCTTCTTCTGGTTCTTAGCCTTTGGGGATAAATGATACCAAGTATTCAGAAACAAAAATGTCCTCTTTTTGGACTCCAGCCCAAGAATCCCGGGCTGCCTACGTCTGTGTAACTCTAACCCTACTGTCACAGCTGAGTGCCTGAGATGATACACGCAAACCATGCAACATTTGAAGTCGACTGATGAAGTGACCTACAACTCACTTTGTCAAACTGCTATTGGCTGATGTTAGGACACAAAAGCACAGTATGATTATCAGCCATTCCCGTGATAAAATGCTGACTCGTTAGTTCAATAGTCAGTTTTTCTCAGCTCATATTGTTTTGAGGCAAAACCAAGTCCTCTAAACGTCCTAACTGCTCAGGGAGGAGGTGGAATGACCCTTTGGTTTTTCACCTTTTCATCAGCGCTTCAACTGTAACCGAAGCAAGTAACTCACAAACGTTTCCCTCATTCACATTTGAAGACATTATGGATGCAACCAGCTGCACAAAAGGCCAAACAGGGCACCTACAATGGTACTTCAGAGGACCGTTGTTATGGGAACTATATGCAGTCTTGTCTAGGTGAACTGGTGCAAAGGGGTAGGTTTTCAGGACTTTGCCAAGTGGTGCTTTCAGCTTGTCTTAGGAATCTTGTCTGAACTGGGCTTAAAACCAAAGTCTTGAAGCTCAAAGCTTTTTAACATCCAGTTAATTGACCCGCACAAACATAAATATATTTATATATGGTGTTCTCCTGGGTGTCAGACCATTAAAACAGGGGGAAAAAAAACAAGGCTCACACAAACAGAAGAACACAGACAAACATGTAATGCAAATACAGCTTGAAAGGCCTCTCGTCTTTATTTAAGCAGAAATACCCCTGTGAGCCAAGCTGTTGACTGTGTGTGTGCGTCTGCCTGGAAATGTGTGTGTTTGCATGTGTGTGTTCGCATTCATGTACACGCATCACAAACCCTACTGTATATACACAGTGTAGGCATTTGATATGTATCTCCAAAGTGCTTACAAACATTCTCTTCCCTGTAAGGTGGTGTCCAACACGTGATGCTCCCTCTTTTTGAGCAAAGTGCTGAGTAATTAAACCGCTCTTCAAGCCCTCTCTGTTGAAGGAGTGGAAGAGGGAAACCCTGGGAAAATGACACAGTGCAAATTAATCACACACTTTATTAACAGACTTAGGCTTCAGTGGAACACTCTTGCTTCCAACGTAGCTAGCTGCACCCGCTGGCACCCAACCAGCTTATGTCTCACCCAGACGCACACACATCGGTACAGTAGCTGGTGTGTGGACGAACACTGGTGCATGCTGTCTGCTGCTTTGGCCTGTCTCTATCTGCCGTTCTCTCCTTCTGTCGCCGCTGTATTCCTCAGCCTGGTGAGTACTTGAATGTCATTATGACTTTTTGCTATCAAAAGCAAACAGCGGGGCTGGATTGGAAGCGTGTTGGTGCCAGACCTCCCGTTTTCCACGCTGTGAGTGCCACAGCATGTCAAGTGCTGTTTTGATTGTTCTGGATTTTTTCCCCTGCTTCTTTTTAACAAACGGACAGACGGATTTATTGACAAAGCTCCTGCTGTCAAGCTCAACCGGCACCGTGGTCTTGTTTCTGAATGAAGAACTCTCCCCCTCCTTCTTCCTTTATCTGGATATTTACAATACAATCATTCTGCTTTGGCCTACGTGTCAATGAAGATGACTTCATATCTACCGGCAAATTCGATTCCCATTTGCGTAATGCATTGACAGACGGCACAAGTGAACGATATAATTGAGCTAATGAGCTACACGCCCTTATCTGCTGTTCATTCATACGGACAGCTCGAGGCGTGACGACTATCAGCCTCTTACACAGGCTACTGTATGTTTGATGAGTCCCTTGAAGGAAGAATTTGATAATGCAGCTGAACTTCCTCAAGGCAAACTGTTTTGATGTGTGCCGCAAAGAAGCTCAGGTTTATCCTCTACATTTTCTTTCGTGTTCTCTTATTCTACAATGAATATTTAAATATTGTTGTGTTTTATTTATCATGGCTGGTGTTCAGCTTCACTGAGCTATTTTCAGGTTGATATCTTCATAGGCAGGAGGGAGCGGAGGCATATAGTGTTGTACATGGGAGGTGTCATACTTGACTTTGTGACAGCTTTCAGAGGCATGCCTGGGAGAGCATCTTTTTTGTTGTTGTTTGAAGGGTTCGATGACATTTTGTTTCCACCCCTCGGGGCTGAAAGAGTCAGAGCTGGCCTGGTTTCATCAACACTCCCGTTACTATTTAGAGAGGTGAAGTTTGAGATGACAAAATAAAAAAAGAGAAGGCGGGTCATTTACGTCATGGGGTCAGTTGCTGGTGGCGAGATGGCCACACGCCGACATTTCTTCATTCTGTTGTGTTACACCTCAGTGGAGTAAACATGGCAACGTGATGTGACCAGCGAACCCACAGTGCAGGGAAAATGTTAAGGGGAGCCTATTACCACTATGGAATCTAAAATCTAAATGTCAAATATCAAGATGGTACAAGGAATCATTTTGTAAACAGATTAAAAAAAAAAAGATACTGCAGTCCTAAATGCATATATGTTGATATTTGCATTTCATGGGCTAAATATGGCTCAGTGTTGGCACAAAAGGAATTTCACTTTAAGGTTTTTTTTTCCCTGGGAAATTAATGCCGTAAAAAAGAAAAATAATCTTGCCACGCACGTTTTACATTTGCAAAGTAATCCCATTTCAAGAAAATGTAAGAATATATATATATATATATATATATATGTATATATATATATAGACACACACACACACACACACACACACACACACACACACACACACTATAAGAGGGCACTTAAAAAATAACTCCTAGACTAGAAATGGACAATATGGACAAAAAAATTCTGTTGCTTTTTTTTTTTTTCTTTCAGTGTTATGGATAATTAGTTGTAATCAATTAGTTTCTGGCTACATGAACTGAAGACAAAACATGATTCAAATGTTCTGTTTCTTTACTCAATCTGCTGGATTTGACTGTTAATACATGACAAGAAGCAAACAGGTTGCATTTTGGATTTTTGTTGAAACATCTCCACAGGGATAATGTATTGTTTGCAAATTAGGCATTTGTCATGCTTTTCATGCTCTTCATTCTGGGGCTCTAAGTCCTCCATCTCTAAATAGTGCTATGTGCCTGGGCATTCTGTGTGTAAGATGTAGCTACACTGTAATAATATCTTTTTAATTATACCGTATGCTGTACAAAGACATTTATTTAATATGCAAATGAGTTGGACTTAATCCCTTGCAGGCGTGTCATGTTATGTGGATAAGGAAAGTCAGAGGAAGTCTTACATTAAGTTTCAAGTCCTTGAGGGCAACTCAAAGTCAACAGACGAGTCTTCATAAGCAAACAGAAAGTCAGACGCCAGTCTTTCATGGCTGAATGCTTCCAATTAACACAACGTGACATATAAACGTTTTCCCTCTTATGTTTTGTGACAGCTTTCAAGCTTCGCAATCTTTGGGCAGTCGAGCCCAAGTGAAGTCTGAAGACCTTATTTGCGTGGTTTCAGTTGGTTAGTCATTAGTTAGTTAGTCCACACAATGTCCCCAACCCCGACATTTTCTACTTCTGTGTTTGGATCCAGCTTAAAGCATTTGCTAAATGGCCGACGTGTAGTAATTCCATCTTCAAAAATCAAATCATTTTCACTGGCAGTTTCAGATTAGCTCTAGCCAGCATGTCATAAATGTACTAGCTCATATTCCCTAAACAATAGATGTCTGTCAGCGTATATGCAGACTCGGTTACTAGTATTTACAGAGGACGTGCAACCGTAATAGAAGACTGACAGCGGAAAGGCAGAGGAGGTGACTCCAGGCTTCTGCTCAATTGTCACTGCTCCAGTTTGGTTCATCCTTTATAGACTATGCCAATGAGTTTTCTGTCAGACTTGAATCTCTTAAGTCTCCCTTCAAAACTGTAGTGCTGCTTGAAGTGCAAAGCTTTACCTGAATTAGATTTGACATATTCAATTTCAGTCAACAAATACCTGATTCCTGGAGCTATTATCTCTGAGACACAATCAAACATTCATATGAGCAAATTACTGAATATAGGGTCATTTGGCGATACAAAACCAACAAAACGGATACCTCGTTAACTTTTTATGAAATCCCCCATTAATCATTCTCCAGAGCCCCTTTCTGTGGTGTACATAGAACACATGCTGGCACATGCACACACTCTGGATCAACAAGACTACGTTGACTCATGTATTTGAAAGGCACTTCACTGTGGGGATAAGGAGACAAAACAACAAGGTAGTATTTTTGGCGAACATCGTCCCACTTATTGTTCTTTTTTCCTTTTAAAAACGCTCTGAAATGGGACCTTTAAAGCTCCACTTAAATACTGCTAAGATAAATATTAATACCCACCGCCGCAGATGTGATAGACAACATGATAAAATAAATATTCCTACAACCGTTTCCGAGCAAAGTCGAAAACATCTTCACTGCCACACGAGTAAATCCATTCCAAAACAAGAAATAGACCAGTGATGCAACACCCTCCATTTGTCGGATGAATTCCACTATGGCTGCATACATTTTTGAGCACCGATGGCCTGCGGGGGAATCCCTCACCATGGCAGTGTTAGTGCAAAGATTTATCCACACAGAGATGTAGCCAAGCGGCAGATTTTATGCAACTTTTGACTTGTAGAGGCCACAAGGATGTCAGGAGGAACGATTTTCCTTTCTCCCTAGTTTGTGTTTTAAAGTCTTGTACATTCAACACGACTGGGCTTTCTGGGAAATTTTAGCCGTCTCACCTGTCCTTTAGAGGCTGCCAGTTTGGCTTTGATTGACTGCGCTGTGATGTGGATGGAATCAGGATTACCACAGAGCAACAGCCATTTCTCAGAATTGACACCAGTAATGATTTATTGATCATATACTCGTAGTAATCGCAGTTGAAGTGATGAAGAACGTCCTCTGAAGGCTCTCCGGCTGTGACACTTTCAGTGATTTCTCCCCAAGGTTACAGGGCTTACTGTTTGGTTAATGACATGATTAGTTCAGTTCTCTATTTGAAACATTTTCAAGGCCAAACGAGAAGTCTGTCATTATGGTATGATCTGTGCAAATACCAATTGTCAGGTAGGCACTGATTTCTCCAGAGGGCTGGATATTACCTTTTGACATGTTGTAGGTTATGCATTCGGAAATTTTTTCTCCGCAGGGTAGTTAGTGCTCAGTCTTTTTGATGATGCCTTGACCGGTGTGACAAAGATTAAATGCTGTTTTTCATGAATGCAATTTACTAGGCCCTCGGCGCGAATGTTTGCTCTCCACCAACTCAAACCCGGTGCTAGTTCTGGGCCGATGCTAGTGTTGCACCGACTGCCCTGTAAGAACAGTTTACGGTAGAGGCGTGGATCACGGTACCGGTCTGGATAGCCTGTGCTTGTTGGAAAGAAGCATGCAAATGTTAGCAATCATTACCAACTTGACAAATGATAATATATTTGTTGAAATGCTGCTGCTGTTGAGTCATGGGATGTGCATTAGTATGTTTATTCACATGAGAATACGGTTAAACAAGCCTTACATCTGTGGTTGATTTGTCGAGATAGGAAGCTACTTGAAAATTCACTCCGACCTTTCCAGAGATGTGGGGTCCTGCAGGCTGGTCCCCTCAGTCAGCTAGAATCCGATGGGACCACCGAACCCCCCTGGATGCTTCTGCTTTGTAACCAGTGTTCCTGCATAAGAACTAATTAAGGACCTACTGTGACATGCGAAGAACTGGTTCGAGATTAGGCACAGACTCTGAAGTGGTCCAGGAAGTGCGTTGGTGGAAAAATCGTGACAGGTTAAAGAAATTACTGAGCTGTAGCCTGTTGAGGAAACGACAAAATTTGCATGAAATTTCACTTCAATATTTAACACTGAAAAAAGACACATTTCCCTGATGTTTTTTTTCTGGATGCTTTTTGTTTTTATTTCAAATTCTATTTTCTCATACAAAAGGAATTTGTGATGGTGAATTTACACTGAAAGACATTTTACTTCCTCTGAAAAATACAAAACCCAATGCTTGACACTGACTTGAAGCTTGAGCTCAGATCCAGCAGAAACTATAAGCTACAGGTGTAGGTGTAGCAGACACCTGTAGCTTAGTCTTTGTGTTGTCTTTTAATAATATTCTAGTTTGCAGTTTTCAATTATGTAAAAACACAAAAACAAAGGCTCAGATGCGTGCAATAACTAATTAAGTAGTTAAGTAGCCAGATCTTACTTAAAGGAGGAGGGGCAGAGGACAGTCACTGGTATACAGATACAATCCTTAATCCAATCGAACATCCTCCAAGTATGTGAGAAATGGAGTCCAAGCGCCTTTGTGTTTTCTTATAAGGGTGTGAAGTAAAGGTTGCTTCTAATAAGAATGACCAACAACACCTGAAAACCCAATGATCCTTAAATGATGTGTAAAAGATGCACAAAAGAAGTGAGATTACCACAACAACATGGTGTCAGCACCTCCTGCGTCACCACCTCCCGGAGCAGCTTTGTCGTAGCCAGAACGTCAGTCACCGAAGGCCCCGCACCCCCACCCGATAGACAGTCGACAAATTACCATTTGGAGCGGAACCTCACAATAAATGCGATTGGGTCGGATTTGAGTCTGCTCTCCCAGCTTTTGGATTTGAATAGAATAGACTCTGTCCTCTTCTTTTTTTCTGGCTCCATGGCTTCAGAAAAGCAAGATTAGATAGAGGAAGGGATGGCAAGAGACACACAAAGGGAGGCAGAGAAGGAAAGTCAGAGGAGACATGGGAAAAATAAAAAATACAGAGCAAGGGAGAGCATCCACGGGTGTTTAAAATTGCAAAGGCCCTAAAATAAATTTAAGGCTTTGAAAAGCATGAATATGTGTGAAATGTCTGCATTCGAGCTCTTCTTTTTCCACCATTCTATGATCAGTTTCTTTGTCCTGCATGTCTCCTTTTAGATTATTCCAGAACAGGCCACGGTTACTAATATAATAGACTCTGCAATGTTTTATTCATCACTTTTGGTTTAGTAAACAAAAGAGGACTTCATGTTCCTTAACAAATAATTTGATGTTGTTCTTTTTATTGTGCTGCCCATTCGTAACTTGAGATTTTTTACTGGTTGTGCTGAATTACAAAGGGAAGTTGCTTTTGACTGTATAGCGCTCCATTTGTAGCTCTGGAAGATTTGGAAACCCTACACGCATTTTGACAATAAAGTAATTGCCATAAACAAATGACACTATTACCAGCAAGATTGTCAGCCTCTGAGGGCATCTGCGCTGAATTTCATACAATATCCCATCAAATCACATTTTGCAGGAAGTCTTCTAACAAACAATCATTTACAATGGTTTTTTTTGTTTTTTTTCCAGTGACAGAGAATTATTTTGTATTCATGAACGATCACATGCTGACATGTTTCTTTAAATGTTGATGGAATACAAACACAAACACTGATGTTTGCATTTGGGTCATCTTTCCCTGCATTCTTGATGATATTTTGATGTTTATCTTTGTGTATCATATGCGTGCAGTGTGTCATGTATCCTAGCAGTGTTGGATACATCTACATACCAACTATATTCCATTTCCCTTGTGTTTAGTGTCGTAACTAAGAAGAAACCACCAAAGAATAGTCATGTCGCTATCCAATAGTATTCCAACCCCTGACTTATTTGATTGTGGCTCCTCAATCCTGATCCACAAGGCAGTTGTAATCACACATGACCAAGACCACCCACTCCACCAGCAGTTCACCAAACCTTCAACCAGAGAGTTTGGAGAAGATTCCTATTTATGAGTGAAAACAGCAAGAGAGTCTTTGAAGAGAGACCAGCTGTCATGTGTGAATGAGTCTGATCAGAGAAGTATCTTGGAATCCTAAACAAGCTACTATTTGTCAGAAATAGTTGGCCTCATAGCAAGTAGACGACTGATGAGACAATCCTGATCATTTATCCATAGTTGAGGAAACTGATGCCAACTGGTAAAATCTACAGCAGATCTCCTCATATAGGAAACCTCAAAGTCACACTACGTGACATAAACAGTCGGAGGGATTAGGTGACTTTGGAGAACTGATATCATTGACTCCCAGGGATACATGTGACCCAAGCTGAAGCTGGTTAGCTGTTACATTTTTGTCAAAGGAGAGACTGGTAAGAATGCGATCTCTCCATCAGTAGAACATCTGGTGCAAACTCCTCTCTGCAGAAATTCCCACTTTAAGAAGAGCTTTTTTCCAACAGCCATAGAGTGTTTGAATAAATAACTTCCCCCTCAAGCTGTGAGAAATCCAGTCGACGGTTTATAGAGTGCTAATCTATGTCTTGGCCTCTGTTGTGTGACCCCTCTAATGAAGTGGTTGTCTTTGTTATGTATGCACCTACCGTGGAAATGAATTTCCTCATCGCGGACAAATAAACTATTTATCTATAGCGCTAGGGAATGTAAGGCTTTATTCAGACTGCCAGCTCAAACACACATTGTATCCACATAGATCAGTTGGATTATTCAAAGTCTGGACTGCGAAATGTTAGATAAAATTTTAGCAAGTTGGATCCAAAGCATATTTGGAGGTCGTGAATGCGATTCTGATCGTATTTCCGCAGATGAGCTTCAGTCCAGATGCCGTGGTTACTCAGATTTCAAAGTGTGTTTTGTGCCACTTACATTCAACGATGCAAAATCCACCACACGGACGATAAGGCTGAGTGTTGCTGCGACCTGCAGGGTGCGGTGGAGAACAATAGTCTGAAACAAATCAGTAGAGTAGCTGCAGAGATCCTGGCGCCAACATCATTATCACTGCAACACCTTTTGCAGATAGGTTGACAAATCCGATACGGGTACAGTCTACGACGTCCAGAAACCTGGTTTTAGAAACAGATTTTCCTGCAGTTTGAAAAAGATCTAATTGTCGTAGTGGTGCAGTACCTCATCAAGCATTCGGACTGTAAAGTCTGATCAGACGTGGTGTTCCACAGCGGTGCCGTGGTTAGCACTGTCACCTCTGAGCTGAACCCGGTGTCAGCTGGTTGGACCTCTGTGTGGAGTTTGCATGTTTGCTCCAGCTTCCTGCTTCTGTCAAAACACATACACCTTAATAGGTTTGATGGTCATTCTAAATTGCCTCTAGGTGTGAATAATCTCTAAGTGTCAGTTCTGTGATGAATTGTCAGCGACTCCAGTGTGTACCCTGCCTTCACCCAGTGTCAGCTGGGAGAGCCTCCAGCCCCGTGAACCTCCAGGGGATTAAGTGGTTCAGAAAAGGAATGAATGAAATCCGATTTGGCTGGTTAATAGGAAGCTTTAACTATCTAGTTCTTTTTTGCCATCTTTTTATTTTTTTCATATCTGATAATTATAAAATCCATTGGTGAATTGAAGGTTTTGATTGGCAGGCGTGATTGGCTCTCTCGTCCACTGAGTCAATTTTTTCCCCCCTGACAGACAGCTTGACAGTATTTGTGATTAATAGGTGATGCTAACGAGACTGTCAAATGATTTTATTACTTGAATGTCTGATAACGTGTGCGTAAGCTAGTGTTTAGGAATAGCTGACACATCACCCCCTGCCTCCCCCTCCTCTGAACTTTCATCCAAATATGGTCACTGCCGGCTCCAGAACTCCAACACAGCTCCGGCCAAAGTGCAAACTCGGTACTTGAAAATGGTAGTTCGGAAACCAATGGGACACATCGGAATGGCTGCATCCACTTCTGGAGTACAGTCTTTGTTCCAAACAAGCAATTTGTCTCCGTTTCTGACATTTGTTTACGACATGAGTGATCGATTGATCCAAAAGTAATTGAGGGACTAATGGTGATCAAAACAAAGCTGAGTTGCAGCCCTGCATGTTTTGCATTTAGACCGTACAAGGCAACACTTCATTTGGGTTACCCCCAAGTGGCAGCAAGAGATTCATTAGCTCATTAGCAAGAGGCTCATTAGCCAAAAGTCATGTGATGGTTTAATCTTCAGTAATGTACGCTCTATAATGTCTATAATGGCTGCACTCCTCTGACCTGCGTCGTAGTGAAATGAGGGGCTGGACGGTGGGACAGGTGACGGCAGGTGCCCGCTCCGTCGGCTCCTCTGGACCCAACATCTACTCTGCTTCTCAGCTCCTGTTGGCGTCCGACACTTAAGTTTGGGTTCATTATGGTCAGTTTGCCAGGAAGACTTGACCGTTACTGACAAGGCGTTAGCCCATTTCGGACAAATGTAGAAGGTCCCAATTAGTGAGAACAGCAAGCTCCTCTTATCTGAATTCTGCAATTTAGGCTGATAAAACATGCACTTTTCCATTAAAACAGTGCCTAGAACTTAAATTATTCCTTTTGAAACCTGCAGAGAGCCGTGGAGGCAGAGACGGAGAGGATGCTGCTGCTTCTGGGTTATTTCAGGATGGTTGTCTTACAGTCTAATATGGTTTGGCACTTGTGTGTCTAGTCAGGAGCAGATATATGGCTGAATTTGCCTTGAGTGGCTGGCTGGTTTCTGAATGATTTGGCTCTGGTTTCTCTGGTTGCTGATTGCTGTAGTCGAGCCTTCTCTCACCTATTTTTCTTCCTTATTTTCTGCCCCGTGTTCGGTTTTGTTTTATCTTCCCTGCATCTACCCGGTATGGTCTCATTTGTCCTCTCCTCTTAATTGTCCTTTTTGTTTTTCTTTTCTAAACCTCCTCATTTTGCTTCCATTCCTCAGTTTTACTGTTTTCTTTCTCGTTTGAAGCCCTTGTTTCCCAAACGTATCTGCCCTGGTTTGTACATTTTGATTCTTCTATTTGTTTTCTTTTAGAAGCCCTTTTTTCCTCCTTTTGCCCTCTGTCTGTTATTGTTTCCTCACTGTACTTCTCCTATTTATGTTTTTTTCTTCTTAAAGCCATTATTTCATCCTTTTTGCCCTTTATCTGTCTTTCTTCACATTACATCTTCTTTTCCTCAGCTTTACTATTCCCCTTCTTTCTTTACTGATGTTTGCCGGGTATCTTTTTCCAATTTTTGCCTTTTTTATTTATTTCATTCTTATTCATTCTCTGTTCAAAGCCCCTTTCCTTCTTTTTGTTTCCTCATTTTGCCTCTTTCATTTATGTTTTACGGTTTCTTTTTTTATTATTATTGAAGCCCTTCCTTCCTCCTTTTCAGCTTCTATATTTTCTTCATTTCACTTCTTCTATTCCTCAGTTTAAGTATTTCATTTTCTCTTTTTGAAGCCTTACATTCTTCTTTTTCATTTGTCTGTTCCTTGGTTTTAGTTTTCTCTTTTTGAGCCCTTTTCTCCTTCTATATGTTTCTTCTTTTTTTCCTCACTTTTCCTATTTTCTTCCTCCCTTCTCTTCCTTTCTTCCTTTTTTTTCTCCTGTCATTTTTTGTCATTTACTTTCTTCCACTCCTCCAGTTCCCACTTCTTTACCTGTTTTGATTTTTATTGTATTTTCTTCTTCTATTCTTTACATTTACTTCTTCTTTCCTTTTATTACTTTCAAGGCCCTCTCTTTTCTCTTTCCCTCCATCCTCTTCCTTGCTCTTCACTTTCCTGTCCTCCCCTCTCGCTTTCTCCCAATCTTTTGCCTTTATCCACATCTCTCTCCTCCCTTCCTGCCTCCTTCTTTGCTCTCCCTCTGTTTTTGTGTGCTTGCTGTTTTAGCATACTCTGCAGGGAGCACTCCTGTGATGCCAATTATATTGACTGAAGAAAAGGAGAAAGGGAAAGGGGAAGGAGAGGAGGAGCCAGGAGGGAGGGAGGGAAGGACGGAGGGAGGTGATGGGAGACCTGTGCATGGAGAAAACAGCACAAACGCACACATTCATGTTGATGGAGGGAATGAATTAAGAAGGGATGGAGGCTTGAGAGCACTGGAGGAAGACAGAAAGAGGGGGGATGAAGAAGTGGGGGAGGAGGGGCTGGTGGAGGAAGAGGACAGAGAGAAATTGGAGGAGAGCGAATCTGTCTGTGAGTGTAATAGTCTCCCGCTGTCGAACCCGAGGGAATTCACTGACTGCAGAGGAGAAGAGAGGGAGAGAGGGAGCGAGGGAGCGAGGGAGGTGTAGAGCGATCACAGGGAAGGAGATGGAGAGATACAGAGGGAGCCCAAACAGAGAGAGACGGCAGGAAAAAGAAAGATGACTTCAGTTCCTTCTCATCGGTACCGAACTTGTAAGACTCCACTCCAGGCAAATGTGGCTCCTGACATTAAATAAGATTCAGCGTCATGACGGAGCGTATGAATGGAGAGCATAAGTATATCACAGTAATGTGCTACTTCAGCTGAGCCCGGAGAACTACTAACACTGTGTCTGTGCCAGGCAGCTCCCTGGATGTTTAAGCCAGATGAAAATCTCTTAAAGGGCTCTTTCACCCAAATTCAATCAATCAGTTTTATTTAACCTTTTAAAAACAGCCCTCTTCACGGAACCCTAACCCTTCTAACACAATAGGCTTATCTATATTATAAAAACCCAGTGGTCTCTGCGTGCGTATGTGTATCTGTTTTATAACTGGACAGATCGAGCCTTTGCCTTTTGGAGGACATATGTATTTTGGGTCCAGATTCAGACTGCCAAAAACAGCTTATTGATATGACCAGTACTTTTGGAGGGGCCGTTTGGTGTGAATTGGCAGCCACGCTTCCGTCAGCCTGCGCAGGGCAGCTGTGGCTACGAATGTAGTTTACCACCACCAGAGGGAGGATGTGAGGGCGAATGAATAATGGATCAATAATATAAAGCTCTTTGGGTGCTTTGAAAACACTATGGAAATCTACTTTAGGATTATCCCGCCCCCTAAAGGGGAGGTGAGGGTATTGTTTTTTGTTTGGTTTTTTTTTTTGTTTGTGTGTCTGTTTGTTTGTTTGTTTGTTTGTCAGCAACTTTATGCAAAAACTACTTGACCAATTTCCATGAAATTTTCAGGAAAGGTGTGAGGTGGTCCAGAATAGATCCCATTAAATTT
>JAPTYQ010000010.1:26143420-26154739 GCA_029814465.1 Ostorhinchus cyanosoma
CCACACACACACACACACACACACACACACACACACACCCACACACACCCACACACACACACACACACACTCACAGACACATTAGCATGTCCTCATGCATACATGCATGAGTGTACACTGAGAAACAATTGTTTAAATAGGAATATTTCTGTACCAAACAGAATCTGTGGTGTTCAAATGCATATGCATACAGATGTAGAGACAAACACAAATGCAAATACACTTCAGTCCACATATGAAACCCAGGGATAAAACTCACTAATTTTGCTCTCAAAACTGATTAAGAAAATGAAATGTCTGAATGTTTATATACAACCATAGATTTCCTGATGTCAGTTTTAAGGTGAAATACATTTTTTTAAGTTATCTGGTAGAATCTTATTCAAAATTAGAATAATAATAATAATGTAAGTGACTTTTCCAGTGAAGTACTCATTTTCCTATTCCTAACTGTATTCATTTTCCACCTTTTCAACCTGTTTTTACTGGCGTCATACTGAAGTCCAAGTCTCTATTATTAAGTTTAGTGATCAAAGGCATCTACTGACCTAAAATGTTTAATAACTGATCCACTAATCATTTCAATACATTGAAATAATTCAGATAAAATGCAGTTTTTCAGATTTTCAGCAGCATCAGATATGACCCAGCTGGTCGTTCAGAAGCTCCGGGGTGAACGTGGAAACGTTGCCATTTTCTGCAACATTGATTCACCAGCAAAACCCACAATGTGTGATACTTATTTTTATTTTCTAATGATATGTTTTGCAGAGAAAATAACTTTTTCCTCAGTTTTCTCTGCTTTTATATAATGACCTTTTAATTTAATCTGAGCTTTTATGAACATAATCAGTAAAATCAACACAGGAAAATAAATTGTTTCCACTAAAACTGTGAAATACAGAAAATAATATTCACTTTGGAAAGTGATGGAAAATATGGAGGAACATCAGAAGTCACCACAAAAATAACCTTCAGAAATTTACACAACATGTGACTTAGTTGTAATAGTCCTGAAGTAGCAATAATTACACAGAATGCATGTGAATCAATAGTGTGTAATAATCAGTCATCTTATCTCTATGTTGGGTGTTTCTTTCTATCCTGAATTGAAAACTTAATTGCTTCCTGATCATAACATTTTTCAGCTGAGTTTTGAGCTCTAAGGTTTCGCTCAGACTGCAGGAAAATGTGGCCCAAATCCGATTTTTTGCATCCGATCTGTTAAAGACAGTGTGAACCGTACGAATCCGATGTTTTCAAATCTGACCCAGGCCACTTTCATAAAAAGTCCTAAATCCGATACGTATTTAATATTTTGTAATGTGACTTCAGTCTGAACGGTCGGGTTGCATTTATTCGACCTTTACATCATTGAAATGTGACAAACATCCCAATTCTGCGTCCATGTTCACGTCCATAAACACAGTGTGTGTCTGCGTGGTCACGTATTCCATCAGGACCTTTTTTGTGCATGCGGGTCACTTCAGGGTCACATTCAGTTCATACTCAAAACTGATAGAAGTCGCATTTACTGTATAACATGAATGAGCACACAAAAAAATCGGATTTCATCAAAAAATGTGAATTGTGCATAAAGACCTGCTGCGTGAACGTAGCCTGAGAGTGGCAGACAGCGAATAGTGTTACTTTCTTCCTCTGTTCAGTCTTATTCATGGTCCAAAATCATCCTCTCATCTCTTAAATGAGTGCAAATCTCTTTTAGTTCAAGAGGAATCATTGAAAATTGACTGGATAATTGAGACACGTTTCAAGTCCCATGTGGCGCAGCTGAAGAACACCTGCCCTTTGTTTCCATGAGCCACATTACGGCTTCAGCTCAGGTGTTTCCAGCTGGTCCAGAATATTGATCACAACAGATTGGAATGATGTTCACAGACGCACGGTGCTGCGAGTACTGGCTGTGTGTGTGGCCGATCTAATCAGCTAAATGATGCAAGTTTGATAATGATATTAACCCATAAAGACCCAAACAGCCACCGGCGACCAAAACCATCTACTGATCTAAAATGTTTAATACCTATTAAACCACTAATCCTATCAATGCATGTAAATAACTGGTGTAAATACAGTTTGTCATCTTTTCATGGTCATCAGATATGACCCATTTAGACGTTCAGAGGCTCCGTAGTTACCATGGAAACGCCGTTATCTTCTACAACATTGATTCACCAGTAAAACCCCTGGAGTTGGATCGATGTCAGTGGATGGACACACTGGGTTTATGCTCAGTTTTTGATGTATTTGTTGAAAATATTACTATTTCTTCAGTTTTCTCTCTTTCCAATATAATAACCTTTGAATTTACTCTGAGCTTTAATCAACATCAACACGATCAAGGGATTAAATATAGGAAAATACCTCATGTATGCCAAAAAAAAAAAACACTAAATACAGAGGATCATTTTATAATATATGGTGATAAATCACTTAAGAAAGGTTAAATAGAGAGAAAAATGAATCTGAGAACTGCCACCAAAGTAGCGCTGGGTCTTTATGGGTTAAAAGCCCTTCTATAATGTTATTGTTCTGAGACCTTATCTTTGCAGCCACCCTCATCCATCTCCTTCTGGCCTCCTCCACAGATCAGACACAGCTTCACATATAGCCTATGCAGTCTGTTCCAGTTGTTCATCACGTCTTTTATTCAGAGTTCTTGTTTTTTTTCTTGACGTCATGACTGAAGTTCATACCGAGGTCACATGAGGACAAATGAGTGATCACACGCCTCAGCTAATTAAACTTGACTGGTTGACAACAACATTGTAAAACCACTGAAAACTCTGGGTAAACTAATGGTATCTGGTCTATGCTGGTCTAGTATCGCACCAACTAGGATTATTTTTGTTACCTAATTAATGTGTCGCATCGTTTTTATATAATGTTGCATCAAACTCAAAACCAGACTAAAATATAGCCTCATTATATTTAAATCTCTTTGTAAAACTCTCCCCTTTGTTGTAGTCTTTTTGCCTCAGTGTTCCACTGTTCTTCTAATGAGATGCTGTTCAAAACTCTTTATAAATGTACATATGATACTTGGTTATGATCCCTGACGAACTGTTTCTGTGACGGTGTTTTGAACTTGATGACCTCCGACTGATTTTTGGATCATTTTTGTTTTGTTTGGATTGTTGACTAGAGGAAGTGATCAACAGTAGCATCAATAAAATAATCGACATACCTGAGGGCGGATCATTTATTAATTACTATTATGACAAACATGACGAATGTGCCTAATGTCACTGCGGTTATCTTCTTCACAGCAACAGCACAAATAATATTTTTTAAATATAATTGTAATTAAATGTAGACAGTAAGGGGTTAAGTCTGATGCACCAAAAATAGAATTTACAAAGTGAGCTGGTGAGAATTTGTCTGGAAAAACTTAATTAGATTTTTTTTATTACACCAAACACAAAAAAAGCAAACAGTCAGGAAAACAGGGTTTTTAGGGTGTGGCCTCATGAATGTCCACCACTGCCAACAGTGTTCAGACAATGGAGGTCATTTTTAATTCTAAAATTCCAGCGGACCCACCGACTGTCTACATGGGTCTAATACCTGATGATGAAGACGCTTACTTATTTGAAATATTAATTCTTGCCTGCAAAAAGGTTGTCATAAGGAAGTGTTTAAAACGTGACCACATCAAGAGCAAATATAAACCATGGAAAAGTTAAGGATTCATCTGAGGATTAAGGTGGGAACTTTTAACCAAAGACGGGAGAAATGGACCATATTCAAGGACTAAATCCTGTTACCAGATCTGATGTGGAAAAGCAGACAAGTGCATATGGAACAGCCCCCCCCCCCCCCAATAGTTGTGTGCTCTGTTGTTGTTACCGTGCTGTAAAAGTGTTTTCAATTTTTTAAAGAAAAAGTAAAAAAAAAACCCAACTGTACAAATTGAACCAGTATTAAACCTTTATTTTATTTATTTTGTACCTCTACACTAATGTCAGCCTGAACCTGCAATCTGAGGACCCTCCTGAACGGGTCAGTGCCTTAAATCTGCTCCATTGTAGCTTCCACATAAAAAACCCCTAAAGGAAAATCCTGTGTGGCGCCAGATAAAAATGGTAACTTTTTATTGGTTATTCGCAGGACTTTTTAGTGTCTTGTGTTTCCAACTAAGAAAAACTTTACTACACAATAATTCAAGCACAGTAAAACCAAAGAAAAAAGCTGCAAAAACACCTGAAGTAATCATTTAGACATCATATCAGAACATCTTTCCTCTCCACTACTGTAAAAGTCTGTCCTGCCGGCCTTTTGTCATCTTCCAGTTGCAGTGTTATGACTTTTACTGCCTCAGCAATCTTATTTTTCTTCCTCTCTCTCTCTCTCTCTCTCTCTCTCTCTCTCTCTCTCTCGCTTTCTGGCTTCCTTTTTCCTTTCTTTTGTTGTTTTTTTTTCGCTTTGCGCAGGAACGTATCTGACCCATGAAGCCAAGGGCTCGGACGACGCCCCCGACGCCGACACAGCCATCATCAACGCAGAAGGAGGCCACTCCGGAGCAGAGGACAAGAAAGAGTACTTCATCTAGACGGAGGACGGCAGAGGTGGAGGAAAGGAGCGGGAGGAGGAGGAGGAGGAGAAGGAGGAGGAGCAGGAGGCGGAGGAGGAGAAGGATGACGAAAAATTGGAGGACATTGAATAGAGGAGAGAGGAGTGAAGTTTAAAAAAAACCTCTATTTGTTTTCCCAGTGCTTCAGTTCTTCACTCAGTTGGAGGGATGATGATGATGATGATGATGATGATGATGATGATGGTGATAATGGTGATGATGATGCTGATGATGATGATGATGATGATGGGAGGGGAAAAGGGAGGTAAAGTGGAAGCAAAAGAACTGTGGGCAGGATACAGCGATGCGTTCAGCTTCACCTGGTACTACCCTCTTTGCATTAATACAGGGAAGTAAGATTTTGCACTGACATATGGACGAACTGAAGTTACACCCGTAAACACACACACAAGCATATGTACGAGCTAACATATACAACCGGTTTGGAGGAAAACTCTTCTCATACTGACTTGAATGCTTGTAGACGCTCAGAATAACAAACACGGGCTCCTACTAAACTGTCTGATTTCTTTCTGAATGACACATTAACACACATTACTAACATTCAGACACCTCGAATAGCAAAATTGTAATTCACATTCCGGCATCTAGAGCAGATATTCAACTTCGCGCGCACCAACCTGTCTCTGTTGGCATTGAAAACCAAACCAGCTCTCGTCTTGTTCTCCCTTTTTTCCCCCCCATGCCTTCCATTCTCTCCAGAGTATCCCATCGCGAACAGAGAAATCCATCCACGGCCCATTATTACTGACAAACATAATCTCCTCTCACTCTGACATGTTTTTGTACGCCATCAAACCTTCCTACCTGTGTTCTCACAAAGCCCTAGTTGAATTTCCCATAATGCAGCACCACATAACATGCAAAAATAGCATTCCCGCCTTGTGCTATCAAGCCAACGGGCTCTAATATACATATATAAATATATATAAATATATATATAGAATTATATAGCATTCTTTTTACTTGACAGAAAATGTTTGGTGTGCTGTAAATACACTAGTCTCTTTCTCTCAGTCCTCTTACTATCTTCTGTCTTTTCTTCTTCTGTCCCTCTCTCCTGAATCTCATACAGTCCGTTACTGCATTACAGTAACTTATATACTCAAAAAAAAGCCTGCCTGTTTTTATTACATGCGTGGAAATGCAGAGTCGAAAATATCAATATCTGGAGAAAAAATATAAAAATAATGATGTTGCGATGAACACTAACCTTAACTGCAAATATTTGTATGAGGAACGTTTTATTCCTTTTCTTTCTTTAGTCTATTTTTTCTTTTTTGGGGGACTTCTGAGAGATTTTCTCTCTCCTCAGTGTCTCGGTGTGTTAAACCGTCAGTGTTAACAGTTTACAGTGTCCGTCAGGTTGTCAGTCCAGGAGTCCATCCATCCAATCTTGGATTTGTCCTTTGGTTTTGTGTCGGTGCTGTTCATTTAGTCCCTTCCACCATGCTCCCCTGGTCCAGTGGTGCCATTCTGTCCCTGTGTTGTTGTCGGCCCTCTGCTCCCAAACACTTAACTGTAGCAGAACCTCAGTCAGTCGTGGCTTTGAAGGTGTCAAAGTGTTTGGAGTGGTCATGACGAAACCGCCCTGTTGTGTTGTGTGTGTGTGTGTGTGTGTGTGTGTGTGTGTGTGTCGACCGCTGTGGTCTTCTGTCCACTCGGCCCCCCCTCCACGCTTCCACCCCCTTCAGCAGACTGCTTATCGTGGCGAATCTACCTGGCGCTAAATTCACAGAGCAGTGACATCATGACTTTGTCTCAGAGGCCGGCTGAGTCGCTGCTTCGGGGGAGGTGAAAATGCTCGTGTGCTTTCCACTTCAGGGCCAAACACGATTGCCTACATACATTATGACAAACTTCCTGGCAAAAAAAAAAAAAACAACCTTTCTGTTATTGTTTCTTTTTCTGTGTGTGTTATTGCAAGTTTAAATCCTTCGCCAGCTTAGCAAAAGGTTCCCATAAATGAACAGTGTTTTATTAAGGTTGGGAGTTCACTTTGGCACGGCCGAGCTCCACTTGGCCCGGTCGTGGAAATTGATTGCAATCTAACTAAGAGGCTCTGGGCTCCAGACTGTACGCATGCCAGGGTGGGCAGCCTGCCGAGCTGGAGTCTGGGCCGGACTACCACTGAAGAAAGTCATTTAGGAACCTAAACGTCCTCATCTTTTTTTCCCTCCTCTGCGCCGCCCTTACATTTCTTTTCATTCTTTAATCAATCATCCCGTCTGCGTCCTGATCCACCTTCACCCGGTCTCTCCTTTGCTTTCCTCATCACTCCTTCCTTCCCGTTCCTCCCCCTCCCTCTCTAATCGATGTCCGACCCTCCTTGCTGGTTTCTGTCGCTCATTCAGGAGTCCACGTAGAGATACAGTAGAAGTAGCATCTCTAGGTTTGCCAGCATGTGCTCATGGCTCTGCAGCACTTTTTCAAAGTGACTGACAGAGGAATCCATTTGCTGTTGTCCTACCCGTAGACAGTTATGTCTGTGATAGTTTTGTACACTTTTTCTTTTTGGGAATGTTCAGGGATTGTGCTTTTCATACCTTTCCCCACATTGATGTAAACTGCTGCCTAGCGGGCTACTTTGAAAGCAAGTAACCTACTTAGTGTGTCTATAAGCTAGCTATACTACAAAGGGTAACATCTTGACCTAAACCAGGGTCAGTTGTTGTGTTTATTTTCTTACAAGAACTCTTAGTGGCAATTTGGGTTTTGCTTCATGGAGAACTGCAGAAATAAGTCTTTAAACCTGGAGGTGATGTAGCACTTCATGGTTCCCTGATCTCAAAGTCAGTGGGTTTTTTTGGTACATTTCTGAAATAAGGTCTGTGGTCCGTAGGCTGTTTAGGCCGACAATGTATATGCAAGAAAATACTGCAAAATTTTTAGCTTGTTTTAAAAAATGTTTTAACTAACAAGAGGTTGTTAAACATGATAAAACAGACATGGAAAGTACCTACCAAATCCACTATGATGACTGTGTTGTGCTCTTGCAAATTAGCAAGAAACATTTCTACACAGGAAGTACATGTGTGAAATCAAAGTAGGCGACAAGTTCAGATGCTAGCATTAGGAACCTAACAGTATTTTGCTTGTAGCTACTACTTTAACACTTGAAACTCAAACATGTTTTTCATTTCTAATGATATTAGAAGTATCTTAACATGGGAACTTTTTTTTTGCAACAATCTAAATGGGAAACCTGGCTTTTTGGTAAGGGAACTGGAGTGATGCTAACTTTGGGTTTAGCAGCATTCTACTGACACTGAAGTAAACTGGACTTAAAAAGTGTTTTGATTATGTTTAAGAGTGTTTAGACGAACACCTTTAAACGCAGTGATACGATCGTCTAAGAGTTTAAAACACTGTTTATCCAATATTTGCTCTGTGACACTGTTCAGCTTTTACAGTTGTTGCGTTTGCAGACCAGAGGAAGGGCTTTGTCTCACAGAGCTTGTCCGCTTTTATTTTGAAAAGTTACCTTTGTTTTGTATTTAACCCCAGTCTAATTTTGTATGGAGAAAGGAATAACCTACCTGCCTAATAATACTTAAAAAAGTGTAGTGTCTGTACAAACTAATGGACCTGTAATTGCCTGTAATTTATCGTCCTGTCCTTCGTCTTAGTTAATGTGCTAGCATGTAGCTTGCATGAGAAACAGGAAGTGTAGAAAGCGTTGAATGATGGAAGATGAAAAGTGCCGACAAGCTCGTCTCGTGACCTGCCGACTGTCCTCTGATCTGCAAACACGGGTCATGTCCCACTTAAACCCACAATGCACCTCTTCAACACTGCGGTCCTCGGGATGACTCAGAGCCAACTGCTGCTAGATGAAGTAGGACTCAATCTGCTTTTTTTTTTTTTTTTTTTTTTTAATCCTTTCCCCCGACAACCACTACGTTATAGAGTGATGTCGAGGTACAGTGGCGTTGAAATTCCAAATTCATCGCATCAGTGCAGTAATGATTAGCTGTCACCAGATGCCAGCAGCAGCCAACAGCAGCTTTTCTTTTCCCGCTTCAGTCCGACCGAGCTGTCCTGCCCACCACTTGACTCGAAACCATCTCTTCTTCAGGCAGTCGCACACTACCTGCCACTCATCTCCACTCTTTTGTAGTATAAACAAATTGATTTTTAAATTAAGTTTTGTGAAAGGTGTGCATAATTTTAAACCTATTTCTTTGAATTGAATCGATCATTTGCTCTCTATCTTTCTTACTTACTTCCTCTTTTTTTTTTTTTTTTTTAATGATTAGATATTCCAAAACTTGAAGGTTTGAACTTTAGTTTTTATTCTTTTGGTCAGTTTCTGCCATTTTTATATAATTTCATGTATATAGTGTTGCCTTTAATGGATACTCTTACAAACACACCCATACACACTTACACACACACTTTGAGTACAAACACATCCACACATATCCGGATATGCACGGCAGGCATGATGTCTGTGATTATGGTGTATTTGTACATATGTGTGTATGTCTGTTTGAGTGTGAGGTGTGTGTAAATGACCCAAACCCACTCCAGAGACACTATTTATGTGTGTTTCATTCACGACAAATTTTAGTGATTAAACCCAGATTTTTGTTTAGCTTTTTTTTTTTCATTTTGTTTTTGTTTTGTTTTTTTGTTGGATGACAAGTCTTCCTTTGGAATAAATATCCATATCACATGAGAGTAGTGCTGTCATGTATGTTCATTTGTACTATGGCTGATGATGATGTCATCAAGGCAAGACCCGGCCGCATGCTGTGGTGGGTTTGCATCTGTTGGCTATTATATTCATAGAGTGTTTGTTCTTATTTTGGTTTTCTTTTTGTTAAAAACAGTTCAGTTGTTGACTTCAATAAACATGCATTTGGGTTAATTTCATCTGTCCTCTTGTCAGTTCTTCATGTTCAACACTGTGATGCTGAATGGCTAAAATGTTTTCCTCTGAGTTATGCAGCGACATGGAGCTGATTATGTTCCCAGACGGAACAAAAGTGTGTTGACCTGTAAAACCCAGAACTGCGTCGGCGTAGGCTACACTTATGGAATCACACAAATGGATTCTTTGCTTAAATGTGTTTTATTTGTCATGAAATTACTTTGAAATCTATATAATGTCCCTAATTGTCCTTCAATGTTCCTCAAACACATGGATTTAAAACAAACATAAACAACAAAACAAAAATTCCGTCATTCCCAGAACTTGTGGCTTTTCTCTTGAAGACAGTGTGTTTTGACCTTTGACCTCAGGTGTGCTGGTGGCATGTGTTTACTTTTACACTGGGTGTGTTGCAGGTGTTTTTACCTTCAGGACGTGGTGAGGATTTGAATTATTACTTATGTGCTGGCATGGAACGCACTGCAGTGCAACAGGCACTTTCACTGTAAACATGACTATTGAACATTCTTTCAAGTATTTATTGATTTTGTGAATTCACATCTTTTCAGCCTTACAGTACATTCACCTTTTCAAAATGTTCTTATTAAGTTACAAATTCTGCCATTAATCTTATGTCATTTGTAAATGTTGGTGTTGAAAAGCACTATTAATAATTCAGCTGATCCATATTTTTCTTTTTCTTGTGCTGTTGCACAGTTTTGTAATGAAGAACTTGTACATACAAATGCAATGTGGAACAACGTAAGTGTCATCAAAACATGCTTTATCTATAAACCGTCCTTCTTTGGTTCTATTTTTGCATTTACAAAAACACACGGGACTATATTTCCTTCAGGGAATGTCCTTAAATCTAGTTCTGGTTTTTATCTTAAAAACCAGAACATTTTTGTGTCTTTACCCTAAAGACTGTGTGTAACACTTGTGGGTTTTTTGCCTTTAGGACTAGATACAATATTGTCATGTTTTTGTCTTTGAGGCAAAATGCTAATTTTTCCAACCATACTTTTAAGACAGCGAGGGACGTTGGCGTGTTTTTACCTTTAGGAGAAGAAAACCCCACTTCTACCTCTAAGACGAGATGTGATGATAGATTTAGATCAGATTGAATTCCTGAGACAGGTTAAAGTTTCTTTTCAACATTTGTATTGAAACAGTTCTTGAGATTTATTTCATTATTTTGTGTGTGACCTGAGTCTAAAACTCCTTTGTCCTTAAACACATCTCCTTAGATTCCTGCATCTTAGAAATAAGTCAGAATAGTGTTAAATTATCATAAAAGTCTATGTGAGCAGTCAGCTAAACCACTTAGAGTCAGCAACTTAAAAATTATTTTATTGTATTGTTCTAACATTTTGTGAATGTTAATAAATTCAAATCAAATCTTCAGTTATCGGAGGTTGATAAAACTGTCAGGACTCTATGAGACCACTGTAGCCCTCAGGTTTACAATAACACACTTTATCCTCTCTATTAAAACTTTATACAAGACAATCATGTGAACAGAAAGAATCAGACATTTACCAAGTTTACTGGGAAATTTGTGAACATCCCTTGGAAAACACTTCATTTGTGCAGATGTAGGTGTAAACACTCTGCCTTCATCAGAGCTGGTTATAGTTTAGATTAGTGCATTATGTGCACATTCTGGTCCTCATGTAAATGACCTTAAGTCCAAATGATCTGCACAGAAAGAGAAGTTTCAAGGTGTGGGTCATGTAGTTCAAAGACAAATCCAACAGAGGGCAGTGCACTGCAACAATTCACAACCAGTGCAAGGCTCCTGCATTTGAAGGACTGAGCTCTGTTCAAT
>JAPTYQ010000010.1:26215820-26232091 GCA_029814465.1 Ostorhinchus cyanosoma
GACAACAACACCAAGAGAATATGGACGACAACGATGCAGCAGCTCAGAACATTTGGTCCAAACTGTTCAAACTGATCAGGTTCCAAATAAACTGCACCAAAGTCTGCTGGAGATGATATTAGCAGAAAGATAATACCTTCTGGACTGTGGTGTTGGCAAGCCCTGACTTCCAGAAGGGGGCGTGGCCAGGGCAACCAATAGTCCAGCTAAGTGTGGATTGCGTAAACATGCAGGAAAAGCTCGATTTAGAACCGCATTATCTGGAACCAATAGTCCAATTTCAAAAACTCCAGTTTGGTTCGATTCCAGTTCGACTAAAGTGTTTACATGGATTTGAAAACTTCCATATTAGCAGAACTAAGACAATAAGTCGAATTTCTCTAAGTGCATGTAAACGCACTGAGTGTGAATAGTTTATATTTCAGTGTGTTAAATGTGATGTTAGTAAGCTCCTTTTTTTCTGTATTTCAATGGTTTGCTGTTGGGTTTTATTGTGTTTTGGGTCTATTCTAGGCCTAAACCTGTGCAGTGTAGCAGTGTGGTGCAGCTGTTTGTGGTGCGCCATCACCACTGTTTTTCTTCATTTATGGTGCACCGTCACCATTTTTTTTGTGGTAGGTTTACTTTTGGCAGTCGTAGCATAACTCTGCTGTAATGACATTCTGGTAGCTTATTGGTGGACTTGCGTCATCACGGATCGTAGGCTGTAGGACCCGCCTTCATAATTTTGCATACGGGCTCGTTGTTAGTTTGTTCCACCACTGGCTATGAGGATGTGTTTTGTAACGGGGTGAAGAAGTGCAGTAAAACACAGGAACATTACAAATAAAGTCTTGATTCTTATACGAACTTTAAAATAAAGGTCCGGTACCTTCTGCAGCACAGGTGTCAAAGATCCGGCCCACGGGCCAAAACCAGCCCCCGAAGGGTCCAACCCAACCATAGGATGAATTTGTAAATGCAAAAATGTTCCAGTCCAGTTCAATCTCAAATGGATCAGACTAATAAATCACAATCATAAATCCAATCCAAATCCAATAAATGATGACAGCTACAGTATTTTCCGCACAATAAGGTGCACTAAAAGCCTTCCATTTTCTCAAAAATCGACGCTGTGCCTTATGTGTGCACTGAGTCCCAAAATCTGTAAAAATGTTGTGCTTTTTTAATAAGTGCTCTGCTTGATTGACTGTCGGACCATTTCCCGCCGAAATATGGACGTAATACGTACGTACACTACGTACGCTGACAGCGATCAACCAATTAGAGAACAATTCGTAAAGCTACGGACAGTAGGTACGCTTACCTCCACCACGCCTCTGGTAGGCAGATATACTCCACTTCCTGTATGCTGCAGAACATTTGTTTTTCTAAGGACCTCTGAAAAAGGCATCAGCGAAGAGACATGTTTACGAGGCACAATTCAAACACTTTGACTGTTGTTGACTTTCATCATGGCTGAACAGTCACATGACAACGAAACTGACTCCGACAATGAGGAGAGCGAACCCGGCATGTTTAATGACGAGCTGTTCAATTCTGTTACAGAAGATGAGGACTGAGGTGGATTTATGACCAAAAAAAAAAAATAATAGTGATGTGTGTATTTGTAAATACGTAGTCGAATAAAGTTCAACCAAACTCACTGTTTTGCTTCCGTTACCTTGTTTTAACGTGCGCCGAATAATCCGATGTGCCTTATGGTGCGGAAAACACATTTCTCTAAAAAAGTCAAATGACCTAAACCTAAATAACTCTGACATGTTTACGCACTATCCTTTCACAAAAATTGGAATAACCTGAACAAATATGAACAACCTGAAATGTTTTGAAAGAATTCAATGCAATTTTAACAATCGTCTGCCTCTTCTTAAAGGTTTTGTGTATTTGTGGATCCACTGTGATCTGTGAACCTGTGAAAATGAGAAGCTGAGACATTATATTGTTAGAAACTGTTCAAATTGCACTTTTTGTTCCTTAATACATTTCATTTTGTTCAAGGTTGTTCTTGTTATTCACATTTTTTAAAGGATAGTTTGTCGATGTATATACTTTTTCACTCTAAAACATAGAAGTTACACAAAAAGTATGAAATGGACATTATTTATATATTACGATGTTATTATTTTGTTGGTTTGGTCCACTTCAGATCATGAACTAAAATGAGTTTGACATCCGTGTTCTACAGTATTCTGAAACTAAAAACGTGTGTTAAGTGGCAGTTCCTCACACATTATTAAGTATGTAACGGTTTCCCTGTAGACCTAATCCTTGTGTTTCCTTAGAGTTTCCTTTACATTCCAGAGACACACCATTACGTCTTGGACAAATGTCATAATTATCGTGCTGCTGTAAATCAAGGCCCACGGGACAAAAACTGGGCCTCCAGTGGGTCCGATCCCACCTGTGGAAGAGCAAAAATGACACTGAAGACATGAAACATTTGTTCAGGGGCCTGAGGTGATGAGAAGTAAAATAAGAGGATAATATCCTATAAAGAATAACTCCAAAGTTTCTCTCTGATTTAATGTGAAAAAAGTAAAATTACATTGAAAATATTTACATTTACAGATTATCCTTTCACAATAAAATATTAATAAACCAAACAAATATGAATAACCTGAAATTGATAAAGAATAAAAAGTGAAATGTTAAAAATATTCTGCCTGTTATTAAATGTTTAATACATTTGTGGATCCACTGTGATGTTTAAGTTGTGTTCAGTTTATTCCCATTTTCAGACGTAATGTATTATTTAAAGGTTATTATGCCTGTTATTTAACTGCTCTGACCCACTGGACATCATACTGGCCCCAGAACTGAAATGAGTCTGACACCCCTGCTGTTCTTAAATGCTGAAGCCTGTGGAACTTCATGCCTTTTCTACACATCCTCTGTGTGAATGTGTCGGGGTTAGTTTCCTGGAGGAGTTTCTGCTCATTCTGCAGCCAAATCCTCATTCAGGTGAAATCAAGTCATGTTTGTTTCTTTTTCAGACTGTTTTTTTTTTTTTTTATCTATTCCTGTCACATCATTACATGTATGCACATAGCATGAACAAAAGCATGCCAGCAACTATAAAGCACATCAGTGTCCTGTAATCTGATCATGCATTTGATATTGCAATAGATATTTCAGTAGTTGGAGCCATGGGTGCTTTGCAAGAAAAGGTTCATGAACTCTTCCAAACCATCTGTTTTTTCAGCAGAAATAAAAGTTTAAATGAAATCCAATTTTCATACAAGTATTAACACGTAAAGACCCAAATATCCACCTAAAGCATCTACTGCTCTGTTCAATACCTGTCCATCCTCTAATCCTGTCAATACATGCAAATAATTCAGTTAAAGTACAGTTTGTCATCGTCCCACGGTCATCACATATGAACCATTTGGACGTTCAGAGGCTCCGCAGTGAACGTGGAAACATCAAATGTTCATGTTTTACTTTGAATTGTTGTCGGCTCCTAAGTGGACCATAAGGTTAGAGACCGAACCAAACAGAATAAAATGAAGAGAAAAACTAAACAAATGAATACTCTCTTCCTGAGTGTCTCTTTTGGGTCCGTTTAGCCGTTCCTCAATCCCAGATAAAGGAGGACGTTTGGAACTGGGACATTAAAAAAACTAGAATAGCCTGAGTAGAGTTGATTTGTAGTTCTAAACATATTTAAGGTGTTTTTGTTCTCACTTTTTATGTCGAACACAATGTTATTTTTGTCTCTTACATTGTTCATCACAATTACAATTGCACATTTACAATTATGCAAATGAAGTGATGACATAATTTAGCCACTTTTAGAACAGACGATAGATACTTTTCTTACTGTGGCAACACTGAAGGAGACCATTCTGTGGAGCTCACAAATGTTTTCACTGAACCAAAATATAAACACAGCTGTTTGGTTTTTGCTCCTGTTTTTCATGAGCTGAACTCAAAGATCTAAAACTTTTTCTTTCTCTCAAATATTGTTCACAAATTTGTCAGTACATTAAAACGGCACATTTTAGAGTGGCCTTTTATGGTGGCCAGCCTAATGCCAGCTGTGCAGTAATCTGTCCAATCAGCTCGTCGATCTGCCACCCCTGTGAGGTGGACGGATTATCTCAGCAAAAGAAAAGCGCTCACTTACACAGATTTAGACAGATTCGTGAACAATATTTGAGAGAAACAGGCCTTTTGTGTAAAAGTTTCAGATCTTTGAGTTCAGCCCATGAAAAATGAGAGCAAAACCAAAAGTGTTGCGTTTCTATTTTTGTTCAGTGTGTTCCAAACAGACATGACGTGACTGAACCTCTTCTTTGTGACTCTAGGACCCGACCAACGGCTACTACAACGTCCGAGCCACCACCCATGACGAGGCCCGTCCCCAGTCCCGTGCGGTCCATTACCAGGGAGAGTTCCGATCCCCCAACACGACCAGCGGACCGGCCGGGGCCACGTCCGCCGGTCCGTCACCGGCCGCCAGCACCGCCGTCCCCCCCAGTGCAGTGCCGGGCTCCAGGGCGGGCTGCTACGACCCCCGTCCTCCTTCCAGGATGTCCCACGCCACCTACGCCCAGTTCAACACCTACACCAGGGCTGCACAGAGCCAGCAAGCACCTCCAAATCCAGCACTTCAGTCCCCTGGAGATTACCCAGGAGACTGCGGCCTGCTGGACAGCACAACGCAGCTGGCCTACGACAACTACGGGTACCCCTCGCAGTATCCAAACTACCGCATGGGCTTTGCTCCGCCCATAGAGGAAGGACCGGCCTATGAGATGTATCCGACGGGGCAAGGTACCGGGCAGGGGCCAGGGCCTGGACAACAGAGTCCTGAAACGGGGCTGGGGAAGTATGGGAGCTCCACTCGTTTTTCGTACTCCTCTCCACCCTCTGACTATTCTCAGAGACACACACAGAGGATGCAGACTCATGTGTAGAAACAGTCTTTTTAAAGCAGCAGTACTTACTACACTTTGAAAATGGTTGGAAACTCCCAAAAATCTCCCCTTTCTAAACATGTTTGCATGAAATTTGGTTCATTTGTCTGAACCAACGAAACCCACAACTCCCAGCATTTACTCAGCAGCGTCACATGTTAGATACTTAGCAGCAATATACAGTGTTCACACGCAAAGCAACAGTTACGTTTTCTGCGAAACCTTCTGTTGCAGTGTTTATGTTCCGATGAAAGCAACAGCGAGAGCCACAATCAAGAAAAGAGAAACAAAAAGAGACGAGTAGCACTTTGAAAACCAAGAAGAAGAGTGCTGGGAGCTTCAGGAGGGGCAGAGGAACTTTTTTAGTGGCCTGCATTCCTCTTCTCGCTTCTGGCCTTTCACGTCCTCCTTCCATGCCATCTCTGTAAATAAGCGCAAACGGAGATTTGACTCAGCTCTACAGTGGGATGCAGTACAGTGACCTACAGCAAACCTCCCTGTAATTCACACTTTTTTTGCTTTTTCTGACGACAGCAAAAAACACACACCTATACAAACTGACAACGTATGAGTTTATGTATTGCAGCATTTGGGCAGCTTGGACTATGAACATATGTGGCACTTTTTGATCAGTCCCTCCTCTCACTAAAACCTGCCCAGTGGCCATTACCAGATCTTACAAGATCTACCTTGATTTAAGTGGGACAGAGCTTCTTAAGGTGGTACAGTGAGTGACCAGAGTGCCAACGCTTACGTGCCAACACACACAAACTATTGAAGTGTGTCTTCTTTTGTAAAAAAAAAAAAAAAGAAAAAGAAAAAAAGAAAGAAAGAAAAAGAGAAGAAAAAAGATAACAACATCCTCTGGTTTTGTATTCACCTCAACTAAAGGAAAATGAAAGGAGCAGTAGCAAGTGTCTCTAAATGCTCCTTCACCTCCTCATCTGTCATTTTTTATCACCATGATCCATTTCTAGACCTAACATTTCACTGAAGGTCGATGCCGTATACAGTATTTGTGAAATGAGGTGTGAGGAGTGCTTTTTCATTCAGTGAATTTCTGCAATTTGTACAAAAAGAAAAAATACCTCCCCCTCCCCTCAAAGTGTCAAAAAGTCTTTGTTTCTCTCACTTGCACAGTAGAGTAGTTTTTCTTTTCCATATTTATACCTAAGCGTATGAAAAAAATGGCATTCAGAAATGTTTTATAGTATTTTTCTAAGGAGTTGTGGACCAAAGGTTCAGAGTTTTGGGGCGATGCTTTTTAATATGTATGTGTTGACGTGATCGTTATTGGAAACGTTTTGAGTTTCTTACAAAGAGATGGATGGTGTTTTTAAGGCGGATGTTGTAGACTTAAAAGTAGAAAATCTGAAGAGCTTCATGTCAAAAGGTGAATATCCAACCAGGAGGAGTGTCTTTTGGTTGGATTTCTCTTTTTTTTTTTGGAGTGAAACTCTTCTTTTTGACCTCCAGTCTTCTTGACTGGACTGCCTTTTTCAGACGTTGACGACATTCAAAGCGATGGATGGAGAAGCGGCAGAGGCTGCGTCCAGCTCTGCTGTGAACTTTGTAAGCAATGAGAAGTGAAGTCTAACATATCAAACTGAAGGTACAGAGGCTTCTATCTAGCTCATATGGTACTTTGTACATTTATGTGTAAGTATACTGATTTCCTAAACAGAACATTTGGGGGTATTATATATCCAAGAGGTTGTTTTCGTTGTGTTTTGGTTTGGTTTGGGTTTTTCATTGTATCGTGTCTGCTTTGGTACATGGAATTGGCCACAATCCCCGAAAAATACATAATAGTGTGAATTTCGACCATCACTAGCCTACTCTGCTCATTATGGCATCTTTCCACCACAACACTACGCAAAGATTCCCCATAATTCAGCGCTTCAAATGGTCAAATGACCATCTACAACTCTGCAAAAGTTTGTTTTGCGCTGGACCGCAGTCTTCAACACATTTGGATCCAACTCACTAACTTTCTAATAACTGAACATGGAACTAACATCCAACTGTGTGTCGATCCTGGCGTCATGTGCGTCACATTAAGCGTCCGTGTGAAACAACAGCGGAACCAAAGTCTAGAAGCTGCGAAATGAAGGAAACAAAGCTTTGATTCAGGAAAATAGTTATCGAAAAAATGTTTTAATCTGTTTGAGTCGATTAATTAATGAATCATTTCAGCTCTTCGGGCCTTCATGCTATCAAGTCATGTATACTTTTCATACATGAGAACAGATCTAACAAGGAAGCAGTATTTAAAAAAAAAAAACTTTTTACAGTGTTGAAAGCTTTGACTGGCTGCTAAAATGAATATTTTCTTACAATGAAACAATTTCCATGACACAAAACTGCGTCAGATGAATTGGGCTGGCTGTTGATGAAGAGGGTTTGTGATTCTCACCTCTCGAATAATTTATCATAGTTGAAACTATTCAAGAAACACAAGTTCGGAGAAAACCATTAAAATGAGGTTGGACTGAAGCACTTATAGTTACAGTCGTGCACAACTTGAAAATACAAGTTTCCATCTGCTTCTGCTTTTTATCGTCTCTGTTTGAAGGAACATTTAAGGTGCAATACGTAGCATTTGTGTGTATGTGGAATAAAAAAAAAAGGAATCAGTCATGTTCCCATTAAATGTCCAGCAAATTTGAAGCATGCTTTTAAAAAGTAGCAAAAACAGAAAAAAGTTAAATACTTTTTTCCATAAACTTGTCTAGAGTCAGTAACTGTGGCTCCATCGTGCTTCAGAAGATGGAGTCGTTACAGTACACAGCAGACACACCCACAGTAACGGCAAAGTCCAACCCCTTTACCGTCTGTCAACTACAGCACACTGAGGGACAGATTGGTTGGTTTTGCATTCGTGCATTTATTAAGGATTTTGAAAGTCAAGAAAAGCAGTTTGTTGCAAACTGGATCAAAAAATGGTTTGTCTCATGCCACTGATGAAGACTTAGATCCTAATTGGACGGGCTACGCCACCAAACGTCGCATAACGATCCTGCTAACGTTGTCTCTGCACAGTCTGTTCAGAGTTACTGAAAATGTCTGCAGTTTCAACATGCTTCATCTGTCTTTACAACAAACTACCAATTTCTGAATACTGTTATAAATGGGAAAACATTGTACGTAATATGTTTTGTCTTAATTTGTCTTGGATCATTGACTTCCATTCACTTTTTTTCCTCTTGGAAAACTACAGAAGGGATGGAACATCACTGTCTTCCATTGAAAAATTGCATGAATAAGACCAACCAATCGCTTGGTCTCGCTGCTCGTCTGGCATAGCTGGACTTGTACGAGTGCGGCAGATTTAATGGACGCCTTCGCCGTCATTCTGGAACAGGGGTCAAACTTCTGTGGGTTGTTTGGTTGGTTCGAAGCTGCCGAGTGTGGGATTGTGCTACAGTGCATCCACGAAGCAATGGCAGAAGATGCCTTTTTTAGGCGGAACACACATAAGAGAAAGCCTTATTCCAGATAGATTAGGTCGTTCCAGTACTTTAATGCCTTTAGTGGGAACATTAGGAAAGACGATCCTGAATCTGTCACATTAACATTCCTTAATCAGAATTTATTTGAAAAGAATGTTTTCGTCTCATTATGCACATGAACTCCATTTTGACAACGAATATTTATTAGATAATTTTCAGCAAAAAAAAATGTCAATGTGCATAAAACAAAGCTATTGGGGCAGTTTTTGCAGAAAATCCAATCTGCGTAGCCATCACACAATTTTTATGACAAAAAAGACACACTGCAAAAATCTAAATCTTACCAGGTGTATTTTTCTCATTTCTTGTCCAAATCACTTAAAGAGTAACTTTTCAGTGAGATAGAAGAACTTATTTTAGACAATAGATCTGGAAAATCTGATTTCAAGAAATCTTACCAAAATAATTTTCCCTTGTTCCATTGGCAGATTTTTTTTTTCGTAATTCAAGACTTTTTTGTTTAATTCAAGAAATATTTTGATTAGAAATGAGAAAAATATACTTGATAAGATTTAGATTTCGAACTTTTGAAATTAAGTCCTTTATATATACATATAATACATATACACACAGGTTTCATATTGAACCTTTAAAAAACGGAAATCTTTCAAACCTATTTGCATAACATTTACGTTACCTTTTATGGGAGCCCTGCTTTATGGGACAGTCAAATGTAAAGAGGGACAGAATACCCACTTCTGTCTGCGCAGTTCTAAAGGGTGAACAGATGAAGTTACAAGAAGGAAAACCGACCACAGGCTGTGTCGTGAAGCCACAAACGTCAGCACCTCCAGAGGTAATCATCACGTCTTCACACTTATCAGCCGCCCTATCAACCCCACACAGACACGCTGCATTATGGTAATTCTGTGCTAAAGGGGCAGTAAAAATTCTATTTACTGCCCCTGTTTGGAATAAACACTTTGAGAAAGGAAACACAGCCGTGTTATTTCTGATTAGAATATCAGATGGAACCTTGTAGCTCCAAGGTCACCATATAAGCTGCTTCAGTCGTTACGCAGAGAAGAACGGCAGATGGAGCGCCCTTTTAAATTTATATGGTTATCACAGCCTTGGTACTGCATATATTTACCTCTTTACAGCCTTTTTACAGAGTTGTAGCCGTGCAGGATTTTTGTGGTGTCATACAACTTAGAATGAGTAAATCTGCCGGGGGGGCAAAGGCCAATGAAGAGTACAGCCCGACCGTCCAGGAACTTAGAAGTTACCTCGTCTTCCTAAAGATAAAGGGGACATATTAACATGTTAAACAGACCTTTTATGGTAAAAAAAAAAAGCAAAGTAGATGTTCTGATTTGGTTCCAAAATGATCTTTTCTTTTGAAAAAGTGGTGTTTTGCACCCCGCTCTCTCCTGTGTCATTAACAGCCATATTAACCAGTTTCCAAATTTAGAGCTTCAACTTGTGTTATGACCATAAATAAAATCCATCATAGCTGCACACCTTCCTTTCCACCTCTAATTGTCTTCAACATATGGCGTCAGCTTGTGTTTCTAGAGACGTTTAACTTCATCAGCTAATGACAGTATTCATCCTCAGTATTCGTTTCATGCCACTAATTACTTCCTTTCTATGAAAATCAGTATTTTAAATGCATTTTCTTGATATTTCTTTGTGGTATAACATCACTGGTGGAAGAAATGACTGTAGTTAAAAGTGTTAAACTTTTTTTTTTTCTTTTTTACTTCAGATGCATTAAACACGGGTTGTGAATGGTCAACTCAGTTACAAAAAAAAAAAAAAAAAAAAACCAGAGGGGACACGTGGCCAAAACGACTGCCCAGCCAGGCCGCAAATAGCCAAAACTGTGTCTGAACTAGGCCATCCCAGGCTCGAACCAGGCCAGACCCACAGCTAACCGCTCTGTTCCATGCTGTGCTGTGCTGTGCCATCCCCGGCCAAGAGTGACTCAAGTGGCTCGGTGTCCATTTTTACCTTGCAGGGTTTGCCAAAAGACTGTGCAGCAAAAAAAACACAAAAAAAAGACGAGAAAAAAAAAAGATCTGAGCAGACAAACAAATGCAGCAGCCATTTGTGTTTATTATGTGTGCGTGTGCATAAGCGTGTCTCTATACAGGACATCTGTGAAAATGCATGTGCGTCTGAAGCCCATGTGTGTGTTTTCATGCTGTTTTAATGTGACTGGACCACTGGAGGCTTTGACTGATGCTTGGGTCAAACATCAGATTAATCCGTCATGTTGCTGCCTGCTGGTATGATGGAGTTTCCTCCTGATGCAGCTGCATTGTAAATCTAGAAGCAGTTAAATCATATTTTCTTTGTAAACTGTATCAATTTTTGCAATCATTCACTAATTATTCCTGTGACAGAATTCATCATTGAAAGGCAGTTTTATAGTTAACGTTCTGTAAACCAATCCTGGTTCTATAATTTGTGGTCAGTCCTCACATTTCTGATTTTTTTTTTTTTTCACATAAGCCACTTTGCTATAGTTCATAAAAACAGCAGCAAACAAGAATGAATGAGCTCAACCAACACGCAGTAATAACAGGCGGCAATATGTGACTTATTCTGAAAACAACCAAGCCTACGTCACATAGTTTGTTGACCTTTCTTCTTAAATTATGTCAAATGTTTCCAATAATGGACAAATTCAGAGAAATTCTTGATTTTATTCAATATGATGGTGATGACCTGTCCACTGGGGGAAAAAAAAACAAACCTCAAAATCTTACCAAAAATGTATGTTTGTCATTTCTTGTCCAGATATCTTATCACACTTAAACTAAGACAGAATCACCTAAAGAGGAACTGATTTACTGTACAGACAATAGATCTGGGAAATCTTACCAAGATCATTTTCACTTGTTCCATTGGCAGATTTTATTTTTTTTTTTTTGCTTGAATTAAACAAAAGAAAATCTTCTAGTGGAAAAAATGAAAATGATCTTGGTAAGATTTCTTGAAATCAGATTTTAAAGCTCTATTGTTCAAAAATAAGTTCTTTATATTTCCCTTAAATGATACTCTTTAGGTGATTATGTCTTATTTTAAGTATGATGAGATATTTGGCAAGAAATGAGAAAAATATTACATCATCTTTCCAGGACAACACTACAACCACCAGTGAAATGCTTCATAACACTTAATATTAGGGCAGTATTTTGGCCAATCTGCATTTTTTACACCAATTTGTGACACAGTAAAAATATGTAGAGAGCCCAAATATTAATATACTTTAAATTGAACCTCGCTAACTGCAGCTAATGCAAGCCATCAAGCTAACATAAGCGCATAAGAGCTGATTTCTTAGCCTTCCTTAAATCGACTCATCTACTGCTAAAGGTTCAGTGTGTTGCAGAAATTCAATGTCCCTCCTGTTCATCGCGTTCTCATCAGTGTTCAATAATCACCTGCATTTGAGGCAGCTGTGTTTGTGCAGCAAAATCCCCTTTAGGGAAAAAAAACAGGGACAAAGCAGACACTATAGAGAAGCCCTTTTGTGCTTTTTGTTTCCACATTATTCGTGGCCACCATAGTGGAGGATGAGGTGAGGTGTTGTCACTCATCATGTGGAACCTCCCTAGTAGTTGTCTCATGTCCACACTGAACCTTTACACTGACCTTTGAGTACTGTAGCATTACCTGGTCCCAGTCCCCCTTCACCCCTTGGCTCCTCCCCCTTGGCCCTTGCACTTGGCTCTACCCCTGTAAGTGGGAGGGGTTGAAACATTCTCCTCTGAAATAAGACAACCCTTTGAGGCCTGTTACGTCATCAGCAGTTGTCGATGCATCTTCAAACGGATGCGACGTCTTAGTTTCTGAAAGTATTCCCCACGCCGTCAGCCGCTGGAACGCCTCTGTTCCACCGGCTTTGGGCGTCTTTATGCAGCTATCAACTGCAATCACAAAAATGCGATCTATAACACATTGAAATGGCATTAAACGGACAATCAAATGATGAAGTTATTTACAAAGGAAATACATTTGTTTCTTTCGTCACTGCTGCACTTTTTTGTTGCGTTTTACCTCCATCTTGCTGATGATTTGAACAGAATTATGGGGGATTTCTCCTACCCCTCCCTTTGTAGTGTGGTCCTGAAAAGTCTCCCTTTCGAAAGCCAAACAGCCCACCCCCTTAGCCCCTCCCCTCATTGAGAATCGGAACAGTCCTACTCCTTCACATGAAAATGAGGGGGAGGGGCCAAGGGGTGAATTGGGATTGGGCCTTGGACTTGTTTCATCATAAGTGAAATGACTCACTGTGGATATACATCAGTAAATATAAAAGTGATTTCCACTGGAGTCACATCAGACAGATTTTCAGAGCAGCAATGATCAAAATAATTCCCATGATCCAACGCTGCATAATGACATTTTCAGAGTGTGTAAGATATTATTGTTCCGAGTAGAGGTTCCACAGTAGGAATTTTATACTGCATCATATATTTAACTGATGAAGACCCAAACAACTGCCAGTGACCAAAAGTATCTACTGATATAAGATGTTTAAGACCTGCTGATCCATTAATCTTATCAATTCATGTAAATAATTGGTGTAAAATGCAGTTTGTCACCTTTTCATGGTCATCAGAAATGACCCATTTGGACGTTCAGAGGCTCCGTCATCTGATTCACCAGTAAAACCCGCTGAGTTTAATAAATGCTCGTGGTTGTTTTTAGATTTAGTTAATGATATATTTACTTTAAAGTCCATCGTTCTTCAGTTTTCTCTGTTTTTATTTAATAACTTTTGAATTTACTCTAAGCTTTAATCAACATCTATGTGATGACTGAATTTAATATAAGAAAATTCCTAATTTACACTGAAAAAATGCAACAAAGCATAGAGGATATTTTACTTTTTTTTTTTAAATGATGATAAATCAAGTAAGAAAGATTATAATTAGACACAAAATCATTTGGAAGTCAACACAAAAGTTGCACTGGGTCTTTAGGGGTTAAATATCCTTTGTTGTTTGGGTTCTTTTCTAATTTGCTGCTGTTCATACATATACATCTAAAGATCATACCACTCGAGGCTTTGCAAATTCAACACAGTTCATCTGGAGCTAAAATCATGAGGATTATAATGTTAAACTGCACTTAAGAAATGCTGTCAATAGAACTACAGCTTCATTTTATAGTCAGCTGATGCTTTTAATCATTTGTCACCTAGTCAGTGGTATTTTGTTGGAAATAGCGGTGTATTTCAGAATAAAAAAGAAATTATTCCTTTGCAACTCTAGTGAATGCAATACATTTCGATATTGCTGTGGAGTCAAACCCACACATCAGTCAAAGCCTAGAAAGCAGGACAGCTGGGTGGACAGAGCTGAGGAGACGTGGTGTGGCCTTAGGACACGAGGAAGGAGGCGAGCGAGTGCACCAGTCCCTCATCCAGCTGCCGAGCCTGTCTGTTCGCCCGAGCAGCTGCGTGACTGAGCAGGATTAATTGACGTTCTGCTCGGTATCACTCAGCCAACGAAGACAATGATCAGAACGGCGAGAAGGATTCCATATTCCACTTGAGAATGTGTGAAGTGGAGGTGTGCATGAAGGCGAGAAAGAGAGGGAAAGTATATATTCTCCATACTCCAAGTCTTCATTTTTTTTAACCCTATATATTGTTCAAGTGCGTATTTTAATCATGTCGGGTTTAAGTACTTGTACTTTTATTCAAGAAAAAAACTGTAAACAAAAAAACTAAACACAAGATATTATTGAATATTATTGAAAGGTTCCTTCTTTATTTTGACGTTTCTGAGTTTGAGTTCTTTTTCTTTTCCTTCAAATTGTATGTAATTATTTTTCCACAGTATTACAGAAAATAAAAGAACACACAGCTTTCATAAAAACTGCAGTGAGTGTTCCTTCATTTCATCTGTTCCTTCAGACTGATGTGGATTCATCATGAAATCTGATACACAACATTAGTTACTGATTAGATAGACAAGTGAAGATTAACCCTTAAAAACCCACAAGTATTTTTGGTTACAAATGATTTTTTTTTCCCCAAGTGATTTTACACCATTTACTATAATATTATCCTTTGCATTTTCCAATTTTCAATGAAAAATCAGGTATTTCCTGTATTGAATTCATTGATCATGTAGATTGTACATTATTAGATCACCCCCCCCCCCCCAAAAAAATGTTTGAACAAAAAATGTCATTTAATTAACATGAAATTAAGTGTCTGTATCCACTGTCAAAACCAGCAATTATCCGTTTGTTTTAGGAATTTTAACCCCTTTAAATCCCAGTCTGTTGAATTTAAGTTCTAATTTGTTTGATTTGCATGTGCTCGGTCAAACTGTTAGTTCAAACCCTGACCCAGCTCACAGTTGACAGCAACAAATACAAAAATAAAGCGCAGGGAAGACTGGCTGAACATATACACCCATGAAACATGAAATATAAAGACAAAAAAAATTTTAATATTATATAATGCACATGTAGAAAGGATAAGCTGAGGCATAATATTGTTCAAATTTTACTTATTTTTCTTCATTTTTCTCAAGAAATTTCAGGTTTTTTGGGTTTGGCTTTATTGTGAAAGGATGGTTTTTAAATGTGAACATTTTTCATGATTTACTTTTAGTGTTTTTGTACTAAAACAAAGACAAACATTTGGAGAAGTCAGTATTTATGGGCTATTATACTATTATTTTACTGGACCTGTCTGGTTGAGCTCAATTTGAATGAAAATGAGTTTGACACCCCTGCATTAGAGGATGAGAATCAGACTTATGAGTGCCAGGAAAGAAGAAAAGAGGAGGAGGGAGAAAAGGTTCAAGGACTTAGACGAGATGAAGAGACAAAATTAGAGGAGAAAGACAACAAGGGACAGAGATATTGAGTCCGAAGAGAGGAGGAAAAGGTTAAAGAGATGATAAAATAAATGACAAGATGATGCAAAATGGGAAAAACGAGAGAAGGTGAGGGTTACGGAGAGAACAGAAGGAGGGAAAGAATGTCTGAAGAGAGGATGAAGGAAAAGACAGAGGACAAGGGAAGGAGGATTTTTAGAGGAATGACAAAAAGAAACAAGTTGAAGGGGGAAAAAAAAAAGAAGATCCAGTAAAAGAGACGGAGACGAGAAAGAAGGAGGACATAAGAGATTAGGAAGCAGACGGAGGAGGAGTGAAGAAAACAAAAGACAAGGAGGAAAAATGGGTTTGAAATGAGGGGAGAGACTGAGACGGTGCAGACGTTTGTGCTTCAGGCTCCACTTTCACACTGAAATTCAGGTAAACAGTGCGTGGCCTCGTGTGCTAAACATAGACACGCACTCCCCTCCACTTCAGGCTGCTCGACATAAGAAACTGTCACAACAACTGTTCACATGCAGTCATTCAAAGTCTGACCTAAATAAACAACACCATGTGTGATGTGCACAGCCCTTTTTCTGTTAAAACTGCAACATGCACAAAAATACCAAATATAATTAACCCCCACAGACCCAAACAACCAAAAGCATCTACTGATCTAGAAGATTCAAGACCTGTTGATCCACTAATCCTATCAATCCATGTCAATAATAGATGTAAAATAGAGCCTGTCATCTTTTCATGGTCATCAGATGTGACCCATTTGGACGTTCAGACGCTCCGTTTTTATGAATATCTACATAATCAGTCAATTAAATATAGGAAAATGACAGTTTTTCAGGGGAAATGCAAAATACAGAGCAGAATATTATAGTAAATGGTGACAAATCCCAGTTAAATCACTTTGGCAGATTTTTTTTTTATTTTCTTTTTTTTTTTTTTGCTTGAATTAATAAAAAAAAATGAAATAAAAATTTTCTAATTAAGTAAAAAAAAAAAAATCTGCCAACGGAACAAGT
>JAPTYQ010000010.1:26251215-26264170 GCA_029814465.1 Ostorhinchus cyanosoma
CCTGAACTGAACATAAACCCAGTGTTTCCATCCACTGACACTGATCCAACTCCATGGGTTTTACTGGAGAATCAATGCAGTAGAAGATGATGATGGTGTTTCCATGGTAACTATGGAGCCTCTGAACGTCCAAATGGATCAAATCTGATGACCATGAAAAGATGAAGAACTGTATTTTATATCAATTATTTAAATGTATTGATAGGATTAGTGGATCAGGAGTTATTAAACATCAGTAGATGCTTTTTGTTGCCTGTAGCTGTTTGGCTCTTTCAGGGTTAAAACAACAGCTGTTCATGTGCATCCTCTTACATTTCAGAAGTAAAGATGATAGTTCAATAGTAACCCAGTCCCAAACGCTGCAACCAAGTCAACTTTCAGAGTGAAACTGGTCGTGTGAGTATTTTCAGGTGTTGAACTCCGTGTTCTGAGCTGCCTTGGAGTCACTTACTTTCTTGGTTGGAGGTCGTCAGGTGCTCCAGCAGGTCACATCCAAACACCTTCTCTTTGTTCCCGGCCTTTCTCCGACCCCTTCTCATCTCTCTCTCTGACTGTTTGTCCTTTGGATGTGTAGACCACGTTGGCTCTTATGACCTTGGATTCATAGAGGATCTACTCATTTCACAGTTTGGACTGTGCTGTTTCTGCTTCTTCTTCTGCTTCTTCTGCCTCTTCTGTTGCTTCTTCTGCTTCTTCTGCTGCTTCTGTTGCTTCTTCTGCTTCTTCTGCTGCTTCTTCTGCTGCTTCTGTTGCGTCTTCTGCTGCTTCTGTTGCGTCTTCTGCTGCTTCTTCTGCTTCTTCTGCTGCGTCTTCTGCTGCTTCTGCTGCTTCTTCTGCTGCTTCTGCTGCTTCTTCTGCTGCTTCTGCTGCCGTTTCCTTTGCTTCAGTGCATGTTTCTGGCCTGCAGGTGGTTTCCTCTCTAAGTTGTGTTGTGTTCGAGCGTCAAAGCTGGAGTTTTAAGGCATATTACTACCATCCAACCTGCAAAAACAGAAACACACTTCCCACATTATGGTGTATATGTCACCCCCCCACCTCCACCTCCACCTCCAAATCACACTAGTGCAATGAATCCTGCTCTTCACTTCCCCCCGATGCACTCATTTTCTTTTCGAATCAAAAGGCCACACCCTTGTCTCTGAACTTCTGCTATTCAGTCAACTAAAGCCTGTCAATGTTTCACTGCGGTCACACCAGAAGATCTGCTCGGACCCACGGACCACCCAAACCTCCCATCTCATCCCCTGAGTGGACACCAGGCCCAGTCTGTCCTCCCTCTGCCCTCATGGCATGGCCACTGGCGGCCTCTCTCTGAGCGGAAGTCAAACACCGAAGAAGCCTCACAGAAAACAGAACATATAGACTCACGTAAAACGCCCCCACCCCCCCCCGTCGCCCTGACACCTGCTCCCTTTGTCCATCATCTCTCCCCTGTCTCACAGTCCACTTTTAGGATTCCACTTCAATGCAGAAACCTGAGGAAATAAATGAAATTAAAAACAAGTCCTTCCTTACCTTCACTCTGCAGCGGCACACAAGTCAGCAGCACACAACGATGACGCAAGAAACCACTAAACTTCCCCTGTTAACTTCCTGAGTGTTTCTCCTTCTCATGTGCCGTTTCTCTATGAGGCCTGTTGATTCTCCGCCTCTGTTCACTCAGTAGGGAAATCAGTTCAGTGTATCTGTTCAGGACATCTATTTCCCTTATGTGGGCTTCAGTTCCATCTGTGTTAATGAAACAGCACAGTTTGAGCTTAAACGACCGACGAACCTGCCTCTGTCTGCGTTCAGCATGTGGTGCATGTTTCCCCCTTTAACACTGGAACATTACAGAAGAGGATAAAGTCTTATGTGTATGTTCATATTCATCTGAACAAGAACGTCTGCTTTCTGTATTTAGCAACTGAACGCTAATGTAACTGAAAAAAAGTCTGACTCTGTAGTAGAGCTGTAATGGTTTAATGGACTAGTCAGCAAAGAGTCAACAGCAAAAATGGTTTTATTTAATTAGACTGATTTAGTTGTTTACAGGTCATTAGTGACGTCATCTGCTTTTGTTTAAGGAAAAATGTTTAGTTTTATACTGATGGCAACTCTTAAGTATTTAGTACAAAGTTTGTAATGCCAGCACGAGTTAGCAATATTTTCCTAGGCATGACCCGCCCTCCTCTGCCTCTGATTGGCTCATCAGTCCTCACGCCTAAAGTTAACCAATGTAATCAGTGAAGGCAGCGAGTACTAGCCAATGAGAGGCAGAGGAGGCGGGTCATGCTTCACCATCCTGGGGGGGGAAATGGGCAAAATTTAGCTGGTTTGGGATGTTTTTCTTTGTTAAAAAAAAAAAAAAAAAAAAGGTTGCCACCCTTCCCCTGCCTGTCTTTGACCTTTAACCTGCTCCATTCCCTCTGCAGACACCCTCCATCACCAGTTTTGATTTCTTTTCATTACTTTGAAGGACTTTCATTTGTGGGTAATGTTACGGCATATTTTTTCCATTTGATGATGACTGTCTTCACCGTGTTCCATGGTTTATCTAAATACCTAAGGCCTTGGAGGTTCTTTTTTTTTTTTTTTTTACCCTTTTTCTTACCAAGAAGAATATTGAAAATATGTGACCTTGAACTAATTTTTCAAGGTCAAATTGCATCAACATTTAACTTCATTAATTCAACAGTTATCGGCTTTAGTGTAATAGAAGACATTTACCCCACATTTTATTTGACATATTGAAAGTATAATGAACTCTTGCAGTGCTAAATTGCCGGCAGCACTTTAAGACATTTAAAACAAGGGAAGACTTGAATCACAAAGACCTGTTTCCAGATCTACAGAACATTGCATTGGCATTAAAATGTTTTGTGCTCACTAAAGTATTTCCACAGGTTTGTTGGGGTGATATGTTTGCTTAAAACAGGCACATGTGAACACTTTCAAATATAAATATGTTTGTTTCCAGTTTTACACAAAGACAGTCTAATCTAAATTATAGAGCAGAAACTTACACCACATTTGGTCGCAGGGGGTTAAAAGTGCGCTGCACGTTATGTTTTGTTCTAGTTTGAGTCCATTATTTACGGTAGTAGTCGACGACGTCACCGGAAATCTACGGCGCATGCGTCTAAACACTCGACCCACGGAAGAGTTTATGAACGGTGTGTTCCGCCACAGCTGCTTTTCCACAGATAAGTCCAAAGAACAGAGGCATGGAGCCTGCCGGCAGCTTCCACAGCCAGCTGCTGGCCGTGGTGGAGGTCCTGGCCAAGGCGGCCGTGGAGGAGATCCACCGGCGCGTGGACGACAGCTGCGCGGTGCTGCGGCTCGAGCTGAGCCGGAGCCGCAGGGACATAGACCTGCTCCGGAGGAAGTGGGACATGATGGAGGCCGAGCTGAGGAGGAGCAGGATGAGGGCCAGGAGGAGAGGTCAGCAGCACTGGGGTCAGGGGTCAAAGGTCAGGGGTCAGAGGGAGCTGCTAACACGTGTGTGTGCTCTGATTCCACAGTGTTTTATCCTCCTGAAAGACACACAACTGCAGTTTTACACAAAGACACACAACTGAGTCCAGCATGGAGTTCACAGGAGGACATGGACACTGTAAACACAGCTACACAGGTGACACACACACACACACACACACACACACACACACCAGATGCATTTAGACCTTTACAATTCTGTGTAATATTTGTCTGAAACTGGTCTGATTCTAAAGTTATGAATCCAAAAGTAGTGGGCGGTCCATCTGTGAGCCTTGACCCCGCCCTAATGTCCCCCTGGTTGTTGCAGTGTGAAGACACAGATGCTGCTGCTGAAGATCAAGTCCCACAGATTAAAGTGGAAAGTCCTGGAGACGAGTGGCCGAACGAACAGGACGACAAACTGAGTGAGTGTTTGTTCCATTTACCTTCAGTTTGAATCCTGGAAGAACACCACGGCAGCACTTCTGTTAGATTTAGCAGCTTTTCATTCTGCCCTAGTGACTGTTTTTGTTCAAGAAGCACCTAACAACAAATTTAGCTCTTTTAAAAATTAGTTTGGAAACTTTGATCATGTTTTGTAAAGTGACTCAAACACTCATTTTCCTCTAAATGAGCCCAGATGGTTTCCTGTTCCAGTCCTTTAAACCCAGGTCTGTCTGGAGCTGGAACAGTCAGAGTTTCACACTTAGACCATTTGTTGGTAGATTTAGTGGTTTTTCAAACCCCGATAGAAACACTTTATCCAAAAAGACACTAGTGACAAATTCATCCCCTTTTCCTGCTGTTATTGCAGACTTTTGGAGACTCTGACGTGAAAACACATGTGTATGTTTGTCTAAAACAAATCACTGAATAGAAACTGGTCCCACTGACAGAAAACTGACAAAAAGAAAAACTGAACAAACCAATAAATCAGTAACTAACCTCAGTCCCTGGTCCAGAGGGTCTCTGTTGGTCCCTTTAGCCGGTCCCCAAACCCAGATAAAGGAGGACGGTTGGAACTGGGACATTAAAAACCAAACCCTGCGGCCAGCGTCTCTGAGTGTAAAAACTGGAACTGACAGAGTGGAGTTCATTTGGGCTGAATCCCATTTCATCCCTTAAACCTATCCCTCCATTTTCCACATTCACGTGAAGGGTCAGTTTGTCCCAGTTCTCAATCAGACGGAGGGCGAAGGCGAAGGGCTGTGCAGCCTGTGAAACGGAGAAGGTAGAAGAAATGTCCCATAATTCAGTTGGAATCATCAGCCAGATGGAGGTAAACAGTCAAAAAGTGCAGCAGTGACCAAAGAAACACAAATGTTCAGATTTTCTTCATAAACAACGTGATCATTTGACTGTTAAAGCCTTTTTAATATTTAACAGACACATTAAAGTTAGAGCCACAAAAAGACGAGCAAAGGAACGCAGACGCTTCAGCTCCTGGTGTGTGTACTGGGAATACTGGAGGAAACCCAGTATAAGCATCCGTTCATAGCACCGTCTAATGCTGCGTTTCCACTACGTGGAACCGGCTCGGCTCGGCTCGGCTCAGGTACCAGGTACTGTTCCTGGAGACTGTTTCTACAGTTGCGTTACTTCCTTGTCGTCTGCTCAGAGTTTCTGATAAACTCACTGGTTTCGTTTTGTGTCGTCTGAATGTTTCCTGGAGCGTTCTTCATGTGGATCCACCTGTATTTAACGTCCACTGCTGCATCTGTTTTTGTCACAGAGACGAGTGATGACCAAACCGGTCCTGAAGTGTTGTTCCGTTTCAACCCCTGCTCCTCCTTTTCTAGGGTTAGGGGTGAACTGGGATCAGGCCTTTAGTTCTAAACATTTAGGTGGTTTTTAGTCTCACTTTTTGTCTCTAACACATTGTTATTCCTCTTTGTCCTACATCATTCATTACAATTACATGAACATTTATAATTATGCAAATTACATTTTGACATAATTTACTAACTTCTAGTGACTCGTAGCCCAGAACATTGATAGCGTATTTTCTGCTCCATAAGCTGCTTCTTTTTTCACACGCTGTGAACACGCGGCTCAAACTAATGCAGCTAATTTATGTTTCACGGATAAAGATCGATCCAGTTGTTGCGGAAGGAAACGGAGCTGATGCACGTAGGCGGGGCATCACTGTTGGAGACGTGGGTGTGGCTTATAGTCAGGTGTGGCCAATAGTCCAGAAAGTCCGACAGTTTCACCGCTGAAGGGTTGGAAACGAGCTGCTGTCGGCTCTGACTGAACTGGAAAATGTCCTGTCACTGGACTTTTCTGTTTTTGATAACTGCTGCTCTACTGTGTTCTGAAACTGTAAAGGTGTTCTGATGGACATGTTTTAGGCTCATACCAATATTTAAAATGACATTTTTGTTGATATCCCATGCCAATACTGATTTGATCAAAGTCATAATAAAACAGTAAAAGTGCAGGGAGAAGCAGAAAACCTGAACAAGCTGGTTTTAAAACCTCCAACTAATGAATACAGAAACATTCTAAAAGTGATCAGACTTCCATTGTCCGTACACGTTCAGAATACAATAAAAAGGAAGAATATATATATATATCTTAAAGGATATCTCAGATGTGCTGTTTCCTAGAACATGTGAAAACTCATCACACTTTAAACTCTTTATACCTGATACTAAACTGAGCTCTTGATGGGACAAATTTAGACAAATGAAATTTGACGAGTATTGTATCTATGAACCGCAGCATTTGTAGCAAAATACAAAAGGAAATGCTCAGACAATGTACTTTGATTATACTGGATTTTATGCATAAAAATACACATTTGGTAAATATTAATATGAAAAATATTCAGTAAATTTAATTTGAGGAATAAATTAGCAGAAGAGCTCAGTGGCTTAAAGTGAGCTGCAATTTGAACAAAGCTCTTTTATAAGATGAACATTTAATTTAAAGTTAATGGAAAGTGTTTGCCTACGCTGTCTAACAATATGAAAGATCTGAATAAATTCAACTAAGATAAAGCAAACCTACATTTTAAATCAACACAATGACTAAGTTTTGTTATAATGCCAAGTGATTTATTTATTTTTCTCGTCACCCAGTCAACATACTAATGTTACATTCATTTTCTTTCTTCATTTTTTATTTAGTTTTTGTTATTTTTTGTCCTTAATTAACAAAATCATTATATTCCAGCAGAACATGTGAGAGCGTTTTATCTAATGTTCCTGTTTTTTTCTGTCTTTAGTCTCTGGAGCTGATTTCAGTGCCTCCCATCCCGTCCACACTGATGTCTTTGTGGACTCTAACCACCCGGTCGAGACCCCAGTAAACCCAGTCCTCCCAGTGCAAAGCTTTGACACATTTCCAGACCAGCAGCTCAACCTAAACCAATCCAAACTTATAGTGAAACTGGAGCTGGACGAGAACGCAGCTCCAGTGGATTCAGGTCGTCAGTGTAAGACAGAAGCAGAGGGTGAAGGACGCCTGTGGACGTGCAGTCCACCAGCAGACGTGGGCGTTGGTCCGTACGAGCACACGCCTGCTGATGCGTCTGCGTCTCAGGGCGGACCGGACGATGCGGCGCCACAGTTCCAGTCCGCTGGGAGTCCTCGGCCGAAAAGACGAGCCAGGTCGTTTGGGTCGAAACGGTCTCAGCCGGATGAACCGCACGGCGCTTTATCTCAGAGTACCACCGTGAACCAAAGCTCCGCCCCTCAAAACGCCAGCCTCCCTCGCTGTCGGACCCCGACCGACGCCTCCTGCAGCCTGACGAGGATGAGGATTAGGACGCCCTGGAGGTCCGGCGCCGGCGGTGGCGAGAAGAGGTTCAGCTGCACTTACTGTGGAAAAAGATTCATGAGGTTCTCGCAGATGACGGAGCACCTGAGGAGTCACACGGGGGAGAAACCGTTCAGCTGCCAACAGTGTGGGAAGGCCTTCACCAAGCAGTTCAACCTGATCCGCCACGCCGTCGTCCACAGCGGGGAGAAACCCTTCGGCTGCTCGCTGTGTGGGAAGTGTTTCACGCAGCGCTCCAGCCTCACGTCCCACTTGAAAACCGCACATTAACTTGAAAAGCACCGTCTGCGTCCGTCTGGCCTTTTAACACACGTTGATCCCAGTGCGTGACGTGAACTGAGGACGCTGATTCTTTCAACTGTGAGTTCCATTCACCTTTGAACATCCACGCTTAGCATTAGTACCAGGTGTCCGGCTAACCCTTAAAGGTACGAGATCTTAGAAAAACGGTTCCAGCTGCTACATTTTGAAATCACACAATTCAAAAGTCCAAACCCCGCCCTTCAGACGTCCCCCGAAGCCACGCCTCCAGAATACGGGCACGCTCAGTGTTTGTTCTTGAGGGTTTACGCGCCGCAGAGCAACAACTAACCCGACTCCCACTCCGATCCATGCACGCCTCCTCCAACCCCCCCGCTCTTCCATTCCTATTTGACTAACGTTATATTTTCCGGTGATTTATGTTTGTGACAAAACCGTTTCCTGCTGAACTTTCCATCCTGGTAGAACTAATAGAACTATCCAAGCTCTGGCTTTGTTTTCTGTCCCAGTGCTCCAAACCTCTGAGAACCAACCATTCACGCAGGAGGGGGGAGGGACAAATGGCAGTGGAGTTTGACTGACATGTCATGAGTGGGCGTTCAAAATGACTGGATGGTGTTTTTTCAGTCCTGTCCGTTCCACAGGTGACTACATTTTTTTATTTTAGTGTTAGAACTTTTAATTGATTGGTGTTAATCAGGGTGTGAAGGGGATTTTAAGAAATACAGTAAAAATCACTTTGGGAAAACATTTTGCACTCCACCTTTAAAAACCCAAATGGCCTGTGACAACCTGTGCTTATGTACAGTGTTTAACACCTGTTGGTCCATTAATCCTATCAGTCCATGTAAATAATTGGTGTAAAATAGAGTTTGTCATCTTTTCATGGTCGTCAAATATGACCCATTTCAATTCAGTTCAGTTTTATTTGCAGAGCCCTGTATCACAATATGGTTATCTCACAGAGTTAGTAGGATATAAACAAAGAGTCAAATGAACAGCAGATGAAGGACATGCATTAAATCAATGATCAGAGTGTTAGTGTGAATGTAAACAGGTTCAATGACAGGAAATATGAGTCTGACTTCACATACCCTGGTTTTTCCATCATCACATCTGAAGTGCATGTGAATGCATCAGATCTGATTCATACAGTTTTCTGATTCCTCTGTTATCAGAGCTTTATGGTCATGAAGTGTCATCTTCTACAACACTGATTCAGCAGTAAAACCCATGGAGTTTAATAAATGACAGTGGATGGACACTTGTTTTATTTTCAGTTATTAGTGTCTTTGCTGGAAAAGTCGCTATTTCTTCAGTTTTCTCTGATTTAATATAATAACCTTTGAATTTATTCAGAGCTTTAATGAACATCTACCTGAGCAGGGGATTAAATATAGGAAAATACAAGATTAGCTCTGAGAAATGAAAGAAATACAGAAGATAATATTATAATAAATGCTGATAAATCCTTTAGGGAAGGTTAAAAAGAGAAAAAATGAAGGATGGAACTGCCATAAACGGTGCAGTGGGTCTTCAGGGGTTAATGTGACTGAAACGACCTGAATTAGATCAGTTCAAACCTGATGAACGTGAACACGGATCATCTGTGACCTGGTGGATGTTCAGAGGATTCAGGAAATGTTTACGTTGACGTACTTCTTATTTCCTCCGTACGTTTGCATTTGAGCCAAACGACGGTTGAAGGTCAATAAAACAGCTGGTCCACGCGTCGACCAAACAGCAGCTGAAGAACAGAACTGATGGCATTTGGATTTCTTTAAGGGACTAAACATGTTAACGTCCATATGTAAATACACAAGATCAGAGCAGAGGCTGGCGTCCGTCTTCCGTCCCCTGTTCGTTTTTTTTTTTTTGTTTAAATATAAATTCTAGGGGCTTTTCCATTTAACACCAGGATAGAATCTGCAGATTTAATCATGTTTTTCCAGCTGTTTGGTTTTTTTTCTTTTATGATCCTTCAGTGTTGTGTTTTTTGTTGTTTTAATCTAAAATTCTCCCGCTCGTTTCTTTGCGGTTTCAGCAGGTTTCAGAGCGTTCATGTGTGACAGTCATTTTAAATGTACAGACAGTTTACAGTTTATACAGTATATGTTTATGTCGTGGTTTAGATTCACTGATCGTAGGAACAGACTGGAATATTTTTGTTCCATCCAGTTCATACGATGTCACCTGTTTTTTTTTCAGTCTTATTCTGTTTTTGTTTTGTTTCATTTGTCAAACGTCACTGAGTTTTTTTCACATTTTGTATTTTTGCTTCAGTTTTAGAAAGTCTCCAAATATCCAAATTAATGTTTGTATCCATTTCATAAAAGAACAAAAACATTGGACTTTGTTTTACTTTGTTTTTCTCAAAAACTAGTTCGAAACAAAAAAACACTAAACTAGACGAAGAGCTGATGTACTCTTTTTTTTTTTTTTCTTGTTTTGCTAAATATTTCAGATGTTGTTCTATGTACTGTGTGTTTTACAGAAACCTACTAAAACTATATTTTCTGAGCATGTGAAATTCCCAGTGTGTTGTTTTTCATCGTTCTACCTGTAGAAATAGTTTCAGGATGTCTGAGGGTGAAGGACACATTTAAGAGGCATCTGGAAAGGTTTTATTCCATTTATTTTTTTACTTTGGGAAAATCATCCATTTCATTTTCTGTTACTTTATTTATGCATCAGACCTTATCTTTCCTGTTTGGAGTTTGGGTGATCATGATTCTCAACTAGACAGAGAAAATCCCACAGGTCAGGTTAACACGACCAGCCTCAGCGTTGGATTTCTGTCATTATTTCTGTTCACGTTGGTCAACATCAGACTCCAGGTTGAACTGATAATACTTAGATCCTTAGCATAAGTCTTAGTTTTGTCAGTTATCTCTTTAGCGACAGGAGCTGTTTGTCATATTTGAAGCACCTGTAAACTGAACTAAAGAACATAAAAGGCTGAAGCTTCATTTTGTCAGTGATTCCCACAAAAAGCATCAGTAACAGTCGTAGACGTCGTGTCCCAGAACGAGGCCGACGCACTTGAACTGTCTGACCAAAGAACACATCACACATGTCATATTTGACTGCACCTTTAGCTTTAATTACAGGAGACACATAATGCTTCTGTTGTGTCACAATAAGGTTCATAATATTGTTTCCATCTGTAGTTGCATAAATTCTTACCCCGGCCCCGAAGGGAAGGCAAAGGGTTCTGATTTTAGATTGATTTCAATGTTTGTTAACACTCTAGTAGTAAAACTGTTGATGGAATTCATACAAGGTTTGGAATTTATACTGCCACTGACCCACAATAGGTGTCATATTTTGGGAAAAATAGGTCCAAGTTTACATTTTTTATGAATTTTTAAAATCTATTTTTTTTCCCTCCCCCATTTACTTATAATGGGAGAAAATTCACATGTCTGTAGCAGTGAAACTATTGGTTGAATTCATTCCAAACTTGGTTTATATATTGCCTGTGACCCAGAATAGATGTGATTGCATTTTTGGGAAAAGTAGGTCAAAGTTCAAATTTTGAATGAATTTTTAAAATCTTTTTTTTCTCCCATTTACTTATAATGGATGAAATTTCATACGTCTATAAAAACATCAATTTGTTTCAGTTTACTTCAAACTGGGCTCATACGTAGAAGCAGTTGATCTGCTGACGTCAGCACATGCATAGACATGATGACATCAGCTGGATCGATGCCAAAATAAACTACAATACATGCGAGGGGCGGGGCTTGTTGTGCCTGGAACCACCTGTTTTTGATGACGGAGAATGGAACCGCTGCATCGTCTTCATCACATCCTGAACTAGAGTCTGGACTTTATGGAGGCTGAAGCGTTCTGTCCCAAACCTGGTGGTCCGGGTCGGTCCGGTCACCGTCTAATGTGTGTGAGGTTAAAGACATGAGAGGACACTGACTGCAGCAGCTGGAGTTCCAGAACCTGATCCAGATGAAACCTGAACCACTGCAGCGCTGACCCATGGGAGCAGCAGAACCATCTGCTTACCTGAATCCAGGCAGGTCCTTTTTTGGTCCAGGCTGTTTCTTGAACTCAGAGTCCTCTCATGTCTTTAACCTCATGCAGGTTAGACAGTGACAGGACTGATCAGGATCATCAGGTTTGGGAGAAGGAGGCGTCATTTACACACATGGATTATCCTCCAAAAAGTCCAGACTCTAATGTGGGACATGATGAAGACTTGAACTATCGGTCCGATTCTCCATCATCAAAAATCTAAACTTAAAGCAACTTTGGATGAAAAAATATTAGAACGTTATAGTGACATTATAGAAGTATTATGTGGTGAAAAAGACGTTCCGGTGAATGTGTCCTGGAATCAGAGTCCACGCTGGTGCCGTCCAATTTTCAGTGGTTAGGGAGGTTCTGGTCCTGGTTCTGCTGCTTCAGGTGGAGAATGGAAGACTCCTCAGGACACACAGACCTCCTCTTCTCCTCTTTTCACACCCCACTGACTCGCCTTCTTCCCTGGAGTCTCTGTGTTTTACATCCTCAGAGGTTTTCCCTGGATCATCCCTGGACTGTGGTCCTTCTCCTCCATCGTTATTATTCAATATCCATATAACTGTGAAAGTCTTTATGATGCAGGTCCATAGATGGTCGAGGTTTCTGCTGTTAGTAGTAGTACATCCACTGTTAATACGTGTATTTGGAGTAGTACTATTAACAGTTCTGGGTATTTGCAGAGGTGGTAAAAGTACTCACATTCTATACTTAAGTAGAAGTACTGATTCAACTCCTTTACTCAAGTAAAAGTAAAAAATACAACTTCTGAACTGTAATAAAGTACAAAAGTACAAAGTAAAACTCAATTTTTTGCCATGAATGAAACAATACTTATTTAATCAGGCAAAATTAGAAAAGTTTCTGTTTTCTAATTCCATAATGATGGAGTTCTGGTACCTGACTGGTAACCCGCAAAAACATGTTGGTACGGGAGGAAAAAATACAATTATACGAATTTTCAAAAGGTAAAATTAAGTGAAATGAAGGCGGGTCGTGGGCAAGGACGTGAAAAAATAAAAGATGGAAACGTTTGTAAAAGTGGAGCCTGTGCTCCTTCTCTCCTTCACACTCCTTTTCCCATGAAGACACAGATTTTCTGTACAGTCACATGTGTTTAGTTTGAAAAAGTAACAAGTCTATTCTGAGAATGTAAGGAGTATAAAGCACAGTTATTTATGCAAAAATGTAGGAAAAGCCACAAGTTGGCAGAAAAATAAATATTCAAGTAAAGTACAGATACTTAAAAAAAGTCCAGTAACGAAGTACTTAGACTTTATTTCCGCCCTCTGGGTATTTGTACTAGTTACTGGTAGTTCCACTAACACCAGCTGTTTTAGTTTTTACAGATGCATCCATGTGTGTGCCCCCCCCCCCCATTAACCCTTTAACTGCTGGTGTCACTGGTCCATCC